>JAHXMU010000019.1:760036-791881 GCA_019455685.1 Philornis downsi
AAACTATTGGGACAAATTTATACTTTTATTGGACGAAATCTTGCATACCGCCCACCATAAATTGTGGTGTTGAAGATGGAAAGGCTCATCACAATATAAAAGAGAGTTCACTTCTCTTAAATAATACGTTGATTTAGATCGTGTTTCTTTTTATAAATTGTCTGATAAAATATATTTTAAATATTTTTCAAAATCATGTTTTTGCAGAGCTGGATTCATTACTCCCTGTAAGGTTTAGTTTTTTTTTTCTATAATTGCAACTTATGATATTTAGTAGAGCTAAATTCATTCATTAGGGCTGGATTCATTATTCCCTGTAAGGTTTAGTTTCTTTTCTACTATTGTAACTTGTGACCGACCGAATCCGTGACCGACCGTGACGAGATGGTTAGTAAATCGACTATCGCTCGCATAACCGCAGGTTCAATGCCGCAAATAGCCACCTATCTCTATTAAAGCAGCGGTCAACTCGCTATGTCTGACGAACAGTTTAAGTAGTCAATAAATCGACAAGTCTTGTAAATGTTGCTCAAACTGTAACATTGGGAATCGTCGTTAAACTGTAGGTCCGGTTTCTAAAAACAGAGTGTGTGTAAGCTGACTGATTGTGAGAAGCTGCCCCATGTCTTATTCACTTAATGCAAGGGATTTAGTTTTTTTTTTTTGCGCTGCGGATGGCGTGCTGAACTACTTGAGGCAGATACGTGGACATTTGACGTGTCCTTCTCAGACATAAGATATAGACTTATAGATACGATTATTCTAAAGGAAAATAACTTTCCATTATACTTCGATAATCTCTTTTACAAATATTTTCAATTTTAAAAATATCTTCTGACCTCATAGCTAATTTTGTGCATAGACTTCTTTCTGTACGCTATCAAAAACTATCATTAACGTTGTCATTGTGAAAACAAAATACTTTCTGAACTTCAAGTGTTTCTTTGAGCAGCGATCAACCCGTTGTGTACAGCAAACAGTTAGTACAGTGGATTAATAAACAAGTTTAGTAAAAGCTTCACAAACTAACATTCGGAATCGGTAGTGTTTACTACAGTCTTATTCTTCATCACCACCAAGAAGTAGCTGTATCTAAGACTTTGGTTGTTGGAAAACGTTGGAGTAAGTAGGATATTTGTCTGGCTTCCGTGTCAGCCTGTGTTATTTCAAAAAGATGTATCAACTTTGCTGGCATACCATAATTAGCTTTAATACTATATATCAGATATATCGATTTGGTTTTCTTGCCCAATCTTTCAGTACAAATCTATGAACATTTGCAGATTTACCAAGTAAAGGGCAGAACTGATAAAGTCTAATCAGGTCAGATGCGAAAGTTTTGTTGGTGTACACATTTGGATCGACTATTTTGAACACAAGACATAACACACTTAGACTCCAATCATCGGTCATGCATTTATTAAGCCAAACCATGTCCATGAGCTGATGCATGCTCATAATGAATTCATCGCCACTGGTCTTAAACATTTTTGCAGATGAATCATTAGCATCCACAGCTTTGTTCTTCTTAAGCCCTGATATTATTTCATTAAAATTCTCGGTTTCCAACAACGTTAGCTCTCGAATAATTTCTTTGGTAATGTATCCCCGTTGTATCAGGTTCTCCACGTAATCAGTGCATTGTAAGTAGTTTCAGAACTTTTTGTACTAAATATTTTTCTAAAAATGTTTCTCATTATCTGTAAAACCGAACTACTAATGTAAAAAAAAAAAGATTCTACATTGGATTCTACTACATGTTCTAGTTTTGCAGGAACTAACTTGACAAATTCGCGTGAAAATCATCGATGATAGAAATAAAATTAGAACATACTCTCGGACAATCTACGATGTAGTCTCAAAACTAGCTGGCCTGATGTATAGATGGCGCCAGTAGTTTGAAAAATATTATATTGGTGAAAAGTGGCAACCTCATAAACCTTTAAGTTTCAAGGCGCCACGTTCGTTGCTTAGTATGTTCATTTAAGCCATCAAAAGTAAACGACCTCTGTGAATTTGTAAACATGGAAAAAATTGGTCACAGTTGTATAGTTCAATATTTCAATTTTCTCTCGGGAGGAGAATACTACTTCGTTTATGACTGTAACATATTCAGTAGCAGAGTTTAAACAAGGCTGTACGAGCTGCCAAGACGGACCAATTGAGGTGTCCACGCCGGACACGGTGCGTGAGCTAGCTGAAATGATAGGCATTTCAAAAAAGTGATATACATCATATATGACCGAAGATTTGAAGGTGAGAAAGCTGTGAGCAAGATGAGTGCCGCGCTTGCTTTCAATGGAGCAAAAACAGCGTAGTGAAGATGTTTCAGTAGAAAGATTGGCAATGTTTCATCGCAATACGAGTAAAGCCCAATTTTTGCCTGAGACAAATGAACAGTCAAAGGGGTGGACTGGAATGGGAGAATCGTGTGTAAAGAAGGCGAAGACGTTTCCATCTGCATTCAAGGTAATGGCGTCTGCTTTTTGGCATCATGCGCATGGCATGGCATCATGCGCAAGGAATTAATTTTATTGATTATTTTCAGAAAGGAAAAATCGTCAACGGAACGAACATTATGCTGATTACATTGCAGCGTTTAGGTAATTAATGTCGCAAGAAGGCCACATTTGGCGAGGGTCAAAATTAATTAATAAAAGTTCGAATTGCTTCATCACGCATCTTATTCGCCAGATTTAGCTCCCTTGGATTATTTTCTATTTCTAAACTTAGAAAAATGGCTCGATGGTAAAAGATTTGCCAACAATGAAGAGATGGAGTCACTGCGGGTTCTGAAGGCCCTACCGGAAGATAGTTTTTTAGCATGCTTTGAGGAAAAGAGTACCATTACTCTATTTTGTCCTTGGACAATAGTTTGAAGGCTATGGAATAGATTTAGACGAAAAAATGCACTTTTTGTTAATAAGAATTTGACACAAAATGTATTTTCGCGCCGCACTTTCCTCACAAACCTCGAATATGTTAAAGAGGTAAAAGTTACTCTAGAGTATCTCATACATATGCATGTGAATCTGGATGCACTCCAACAAACGAACACATCCAACGTTGCCAATCAGTTGTATCCACAGGAGGAAGAAGAAAAAAAAACTAATTACTTTGAAAAATTATGAGAGAGCACGGAAACAGCATAACAAATGCAACAAATCGGAATAGCCAGCTTGGTAGTAACTGTAAGATTTTATGCTAAAATCTCAATTGACTGCTCCCCCGTCCAATGCAGAACTGTTTAGGAAAGCTGAGTAATTAACGAAAAATTTTGATATTTCTAAAAACAACAGGCCACACATTTTGCCAACTGATTGCAGAATATGTTAAGAGCAATGCCAGGTTTCATTTTCACACGACTCACGCACGTTCATCTGTGACTGTCATTTATTTACGTCAATAAGTATTTAAGTTTACTGCCGCAGTTTTCGAAAATTTGTCGTAGTTAAACATTATGCCATATTTTTGCTTATTCTGCTACAAAATTCATAGGAGTTCTGGTTAAACAATCTGCAAGGCAGGGGAAACGGATATTGGATTTCACTGTTCTTTATTTATGTACGAGTATGTAAATGTATGCTAGAAGTTGCCATAGAATATGTTATATAAATCAAAGAGAACCGTCTAATAATCCAATTATTGTACTTTGCTTAAAGATTAACTAAAATAGTCAATATAGATCCATTTAGAAAATGCGATGGGATACGTTCTATACTATTAGCTGACCTATATAAAGACATGCATTTGGATTTGTAGTTGGCAAGAGACACTAAGAAATCTTGCGTCGCGATGTGACTATGAAAAATCTTTCGTGAAGGATTTCGCTGCTAATAATTTTGCTGTTACCGTTAACGTGACAGTAAGCGGAATTAGACGTCCACATAAAGACATCCATAAACAAGTTAGACATCCTCTAATCCAGGCACGAGGAAGTGGATTAATCAAGACGATGATTGGATGATGTGTATATATGGAGGTAGACTCTTAAAGTGTTACCAATTTCATGCAGCTGTAGCAACCAAACGACTAATGACAGTACGCTCATCTTTTGATAAGGACTATGCCCACATAAGCAACTTATTTTACATTGGAGTTAACAAAGAAATTGAAAAGAAAATCAAACGGACTATTACACGTTACAATGGTACTAATAGAATCAAAAACCAAAAAAAAAAAAACACGTATTACAAAAAAAAAAAGCTACATCGAAAGTAATGGTCGGAAGGTGAAGGCCAGACTTCAACGTAATCCACGACAAAGTGTCATTAAATTGACGAAAAATTACAACATGTCTGCTCGCAGAATGGACCGCATATGAAAAAATGAATTGAAGCCCTACAAAAAAAGGGCAAGGTTTAATACCTGCGCAAAACGCAGTTCGCCTAGCAAGAGCAGAGGCTCGCATATTTGTGGCGAGCTGGAAAATCAGGTCTTTTCCAATTAAAAAATGATTTAGCAATAAATATGAAAACAAACAGAACAATCGTATATGGTCAGAGTAAAAACCAAAAGACAATTTGGACGTGCGGATTGATCTGCGAAAGCAAGCGCCCGCACTACTGACGTTTCGACAAGATTCGTTTGAACGTTTTTTATAAGAAGGAATCCCCAGCAGCGTTTCTTCATAGCAGTCGCCACCATATTCCCAACAAATATTCACATATGGTCCATTGTGAAGAACAAAGTATGGGGTTATCCATTTTCGTTTTCAAGTAAAGTTAATTAAAACACACATAAAACCATGATTTCGATGACACATTTATTTCGTTACCTTGCCATTATGCATAAAATACAACGTTATTTAAATGACCGCATGTGGATTGGTTGCAACAGTGAATTCTTTTGAGGTTCTCCCGATGTAATTTTCGAAAGAATACAGCTTAATGACATCTTCAGACAACAATGTGCACCAGTCACTTTTTCCACAAGTAATGGCTTTTCCACATTCACTTTCGGTTTCTCCGAGACCCTTTTGCGATCATTTTAATTCATAATCTCCGAAGAACAGCCTGTTCGATTGAAAGCCCACGTTTGAATCATCGTTTTGAATTTAATTTAATTTAATTTATTTATTCAGGTTTGCAATTTTAAGCTTTAAGGTCGATTTGACTAAATTACGATATTACAACATATCTTCCCCATACTTCAATAACATATGCATTATACAACTTTACAATACTAATGTTATAAAAATGTTGTGTATCTTAAGGGGCCCCGGTGGTCCAGAATTTAAAAAAAAATCGATTAGACCTACGGTTTTAAAACCACTAAATCGATAATACTATATTAATTAAAAAAATGAGATGATGAAATACCATCAGACCACAATATCAATATTTTTCTTAAAATTTTAAGTGTTTTTACGATATACGGAAGCTTTGAAGTAAAAACAAAATCCAAATTTACCAAATTACAGCATTTTTAATTGGTAAAGCTGCGAAAGCCAACCGTTGTAGTTAAATCCACATACGTGTAACGCACGATTTGGACCGCCACCTGGTTGAACAGAGCGAAAGACATGTTGATGGCATGTTGTGGCAACATTTTGTGCATTCGATCAAAAACCTTGCTGGGGGGTGAAACCCCTACTCGCCACGTAGTGTCTGAGCCATTGGATATAGTATACGCCACCTGCTTACGCTGCGTGTAAAGACATCAATGACACATAACTACCAGATGTTGCTACAGTCTTCTCAAGTAGAGAAGGCACAAGAAAAACAAATCGAAACATGTCATCCTCTCCTAACATAGCTAAATTTACAAATTATTCGTTTGTGACTATTCTTTGTAGTAAACAGTAACTAACTTGAAATCTTCAGTAAAGATGGACAAAAATCGTATCGGGCCATTTTGTACCGAACGAGAATTTAGGACGATAGCCTATTGTGTGTGACATCCTCAATATACAGTTACAGATAGATGACTATAAGCAAGGCAGCAGTTAGCATGACTGTTAGCATCTTCAACAAAAAGCATAAGCTACTTGCGTACACCGATGATATAGCAGGAAACTGCAAGATGTTATTGCACTCTTCTCAAGTATTGACAAGGAGTCAACTAAAGATTGATCTGCAGTTAAAAGAGGACAACATCAAGCCATTTGTTTTGGCGAATAACGACTCGAATCGTTTGGGACGCTGCGTGACTGTAACTTTGGAATGGTGGATGAATTGATCTGCGTGAATAGAACTAATGATGTCATTTTGGAGGTTAGGAGAAGAGTATTGCAGGCACTACTAAGGACTTAGCAAGTAAATTAACTTTTTACGTTAAACAATTACCCATTTGTAAAACACACTATTCTTAACTGTTTTGCTACACGACACAGGATCCTTGTTACAATACAAATGAATGAATCAGTTCTGTGTGTCTTCTTCGAGAGAAATGCCCGGAAGGTTTATAGACCCTTCTTCGTTTGCGGAGAATATCGTGGTCGCTTCATCATGTTTAAACTGTGTACCAACATCGACGTGGCCAGGCTCTCCAAAGAGCAGAGATTGTTTAGGCTGGGTCGTGTTTGTGCTGAGAGACCAAAACGCTCTAGCACAAATAGCGTTCGGCGATAAACATGATCGAGCAGATTTTCGAAACACTGTCAAAACTTGTTGTAACTAATTATAGAAGCAGCGCCAAAGGCTGAAGCGTTGTCTAAGTGCGGAGTATGATGGATAATAATTTCTGTTCCAGTGGCGACTTAAATAAGCCTCTTTTAAAGCTAAACTTGATCAAGCATAAGAGCAAATAGTGGGTACGAATGACCGCAGGCTCATCAAAATAAGATAGACAAAGCGGCATGATGAATTTTTGAAGTGTTTAGGATACGATGGCGATTCCAAAACTAGCCGACCTAACAAAGAAGACCTAAACAAGTTGAGAAAATTTTTCTTTATTTTTCAACATAATCCTCTTTTAAGTTCGTTAAACTGTTTCCAACGATATTCAATAGTTTCTTTAGCCTGTTTATAGTAAAAACTGTCAAACTCCTTAAAACTACCATCAACCGCAGACTCCATCTCTTCATTGTTGGCAAAACTTTTACCACCGAGTCAATTTTTCAAATTTGGATATAGAAAATACTTCGAGGGAGCTAAAACTGGTGAGAAAGATGCGTGATGAAGACATTCGAACTTTAATTCATTAATTCTGGCCATAGTAATAGATGATGTGTGAACTGGAATATTGTCTTGATGAAACAACACTTTCTGTTTCGCCTAATCCTTCCTTTTTCATAATTTCATCACCTAAACGCTGCAATAAATTAGCATAATATTCGCCGTTGATGGTTTTTCCCTTCTGTAGATAATCAATGAAAATAATCCCATGCGCATTCCAAAAAAAAGGAGACGACCTTGTTTGTAGATAAAACCGTTTTCACCTCCTTTGAACACGACTCTCCCATTCCAGTCCACTACTTTGACTGTTCCTTTGTCTCAGGTGTGAAGCGTTCGACCCATGTCTCATCCATGGTTATATATCGACGCAAAAATTCGGTTTTGTTGCGTTGAAACATTGCCAAACACTCCACTGAAAAAACTTCACGATATTGTTTTTGCTCTATTTGAAAGCAAACGCGGCACCCATTTTGCGCACAGCTTTCTCATATTCCAATCTTAGGTCAATATACAATGCATAGCATTTTTCGAAATGCCTATCATTTCGGCTAGCTCACGCACCTTCAGTCGACGATCATCCAATATCATTTTGTGGATTTTCTTAAGCGTGTCTGGCGTGGACAGCTTAATTGGTCGATCACTACGGTACAACGTTTAAATCCTGCTACTCAACTGCGCTATTTTATAGTCGTAAACGAAGGAGCAGGACTCCCCTAGAGTAGAATCTAGCTCAGCGTTAATATTGGTTGTACTGAGACGTTTCGAATGGAAATATTGAATTAGATAACGGTGACCAATTTTTCCCATATTTACAAGTTCACTGAGATTGTCTACTTTTGATGGCTAAAATAGCTCGTACGGCCTCGTTTAAACTCTGCTACCCAATATTTTATAGTCGTAAGCGAACGAGCAGACTTCTCCACAATAGGATCTAGTTCGACTTTAATATTTGTTGGATTGAGACCTTTCAAATGGAAATATTGGTGACCAATTTTTTCCATGTTTACAAATTCACTGAGATCGTTCACTTTTGATGGCTCATACTAAACAGCGGGGCGCCTTGAAACTGAAAACATATGTTTTATAACGGTGCAACTTTTTATTAAAATAATTTTTTTTCCAACTACCAGCACTATCTATACGTCGTGTCGGTTGGTTTTGGGACCATCCTTGTATTTCTGCTACAATTCCTGCAATAGAAGATATTTTTTGACCGAGAACGAAGCTGCTGAGTTGGCTAATTTGTGTTTTAATTCGGTCTGTTTTTTTCTTTATGTTTATTCTAGCTCGAGCCCATTTACGCTCCTTTAATAACTTGATTCAGGAAAAAAGATTTGGCAAAATTATATTCTCATAATGCCAGGACATCTGTGTAGCTGTTTGCGATCCCGACATGGATCCTCATCAGCGGACTTGGTATAATGATTGTGAACAATTCACAATCTTCCAACTTAATGAGAATTCTCTCTTGAGAATTCAGAATTCTCTTGTACATACTTGAAAAAAATCACAGGCATTAACTTCTTTTCTTTCTTTATGTTGATTAAAGCGTTCGCATTTCAAACGGGATTATTTAATTGTTGTCCTCGTAACTTACATATTCATCATGCACAGTGTAATCTTTTATTTGTTCATTAATTTGTTTAAAATATGGGAATCTTTCTAGGTGAACTTCACAAACATGGATTTAACTATTATTGATTGAAATTTTATTATAAAAAAGAACAGTTTTTCAATTAACTGCACATCTGATGAATTTGCATTTTGTATTAAATGCTTTAATTTTAAGGACTATCTTAAAATTTCCTTAGAAACAAATTATGAATGAATTAAGCAAAACACAATCTAAAACGCATTTATATAAATAGCATTTCCGGAATAATTTTCAAATATGATTCAAATGTTTACTAAACTTTTAAATATATCCTTAAAATGGATAACAACCTTGGTCACTTGGTCGAGGTAATCAAAATCGAATGATCGCTCCAACTATGTCCTTTAACTGGTTAAACTCATTTGGTTTGCACAATTTGTTTATTAGAGAGACATCTCAGTTACCTTCAACACCACAAATAAAAGCATTCAGCATCAGAGTCCTGAGGAAATTGGACAAATTATAATGATTCCTTTTTTAAGTTTCAGAAAACTGCTTCATTACTTTTTCATTACTTCATTACTTGCATATCTGACCTAAATAGTTCGGACGTATTTGTTTTGAAATGTTTATCTCTCTACAACTCAAAGACGGAAATCAAAATTTAGCTCATGAGGTAGCCTTAATTGTAAGCAAAGCCAACTATTTGTAAAGCTTACCATTTTAAGCGACCATTGTTGCTTGATCTGCAAAAGAAAAAAGAGTAAAAAATAGAATTAAAAAATTGTAGTTACTTTTATTCTATTTTTAACTAAAGTCTACTGTATAAAAAGTTTGTACTCTAGAAACGCAAACAAAAAAGCACAACACAATTATTTCTTCCGTCTTTTTCGTTTCTGCATCATGTTGTGAGCAAAATACACAAATAGGCGGAATAAGTAAAAAGTAATTTAAAAAATTTTTAATGTCAGTTAAATTAAAAAGTTTTCCTTTTGCATGATTTCTGGGTAGAGGCTGAATATAAAACAGGGAATACCGTCGAAAAGAAAAGAAGAAAGGAAAAAGTATTGATTTTGAATTTAAGTAGCAAAAGTAACAATGGCACTTAAGAGGCAAAAGGGAATCTCATTTTTACCCCAAAGGTAAATTAAGAACAGAGGTTTACAAACTTTTTCAATTATGACTCTTTTAACAGTGTAAAGTTAACGAGTAGTGATTAGACGTCATAGCAGTTGCAGACAAAATCAAACGGATTATTTTTCTGCAAATCCTTTAATCCAATCCAGTAACTGTTTAAACATTTTTGCCAACTAGAAACTTGAAACATTCCAAAGTGCTTTCGTACAAGGTTGAAGTATATTCAGTAATTGTGAACCTTTCGGT
Source organism: Philornis downsi (assembly GCA_019455685.1). Taxonomy (NCBI): domain Eukaryota; kingdom Metazoa; phylum Arthropoda; class Insecta; order Diptera; family Muscidae; genus Philornis; species Philornis downsi. The sequence goes on from JAHXMU010000019.1 coordinate 770,132, forward strand.
TCACCTCGTCGGCGACTCACCCGCGATATCGGTTATGATAAGATTTTTGTGTTAAGAAAATCGTGTTGAAAGCAGATGCGATATTTTATAATTGGCTAATATTCAATTCATCAGTAGCAGGTCTTGTTTAGTTTATCTTAAGACGAAAGTTGACCAAAAGGCATTTTTCTTGGAGAAGAGCACAAAGTCAACTTTATTGTAAAGAATGCTCAAAGTCATCTTAGGCGAAAAGAATGTACAGGGTTGCCCATATTCGACGGACCCATGTTTTTTAAAAAAAAACTCAAAGAAAAAAATAAAAATTTGGCGGTTGGCAATCTTATTCATTTAATTTGTTCCAAGTAGATTTGTTTACATCAATTTTTGAATATGATATCTCTCAAATGGCCGCCTCTGGCGTTGATGGCGTATTGTGCCCTTTTTGCAGCATTTTCCATCGTTTTCGCCAACATTTCGGCCGGAATAGCGGCTATTTCTTCACGAATGTTTTCCTTGAGATCTTCTACGGTCCTTGGCTTGTTAACGTAAACCTTTGACTTCAAATGTCCCTACAAGAAGAAGTCAGCGGGCGTCAAATCGGGCGAACGCGGTGGCCAGTCCAAATCACCACTTTTCGACATCAAACGGCCCGGAAACAAATTCTTCAGAAAATCGATTATTATGCGACTTGTGTGCGGTGGAGCGCCGTCTTGTTGAAACCAGAACTGCCTCATACGCTTTCGACGAATAATTGGCATCACAAAATTGGTCATCATGTCGCGATAACGCTCCTGGTTGATGGTAACAGCATGGCCATTTTCGTTTTGGAAGAAAAACGGCCTAATGACCGTTCTCGCACTAACGCCGCACCAAACTGTGACTTTTTCGTCATGAAGAGGCAATTCTTGAATCTCCTGAGGATTTTCAGTGGCGTAAATACGGCAATTTTGCTTATTTACGGTCCCATTCAATGTGAAATGGGCTTCATCGGACATGATAATTTTGTTCCAAAATTGCTCGTCATCATCGGCCATTTCGATGACTCGTTGGGCCCATTCCAATCGACGAGGCTTGTCCGCAGGCAACAATCTTTGCGTCAATTGAATTTTGTACGGGAGCAAATGCAAATCAACGCGAATAATCCGTTGTAAAGTGGACCGAGCCATGCCCAACTGCTGAGAACGGCGTTTTTGGGATGTTCTTGGGGACCTCTCAACACTGGCTCGTACGGCAGCGATATTCACGGCCGATCGCCTTAGTCGACTTTTATTTGGCCTCTTCGGATTAGAAAGAGCCTCACCAGTCGAAAATTTTTCGTATAAACGCTTAATGGTGTTCTTAGAAGGCGCACTTCTCACATTTTTTAATATTTTAAAAGCACGTTGAGTTTTCACAATTGACTTCTTCTGTTGAATGTAAATTTCAACTATTTCAGAGCGCTCGCGTGGCGTGTATTGTTCCATGGTAAAAATCTGCTTGGACTGACGCTTCAAACGCGGTATGTCATTAAGCGATCTGACATCTCTGTCAAAAGTTATGGCGTTGCCAGATGGGTCCGTCGAATATGGGCAACCCTGTACATATACATATTTATCTTGGGCGGAAAGACATCCCAAGGTTCCCAAGGTCGGCTTTGTAGAACAGGTTGCAAAGTCTCCCCAACTGGTAAGTATGCGTAAAATCACTTTAGTCGAAAAAGGCTTTCCCTTTGTCTGAAAGGGATACACAAAATCACCTTAATCAATCTAACCAATCTTAAACGATGCTAATGTGCTTCAAAAATGCCCCATGGCTGAAAAGAATGCAAACCTTTGCTGAAGAGAATGCTCACAGTTACCTTAATTGAAGAGGATGCACAGAGTCACCTTAGATGAAAAGCTGTTCAGCACAAGACCGAAAACCATTTACTAGTATGCCTCCAAAATATCCTTTGCTGAGTTAAGTCTAAAGATGAACTGAAGCGCTAGATGTTCAACCTCTAAACAACATGACTAGAAGCCGTAAAACAATTGATACCCATCGCTAGCCAACAAGCAATTATACGTAAATCGTTATGTAAACTTAACATAAATTGTATTCTAACAATCCACATTGAATATAACATAATTCATTCACTATAGTGATTAATGTAACAATTGTTTAGACCTGGGCCCAGTCTATATACATTTAAATTATACTTTTGATAAGCCACAGCATGTTATCGCAGTTTTTTATTTGAATATTATATGCATTTTGCCGAAATCCTGTAATTCACGTGCTGTATACCTATATAGTATTTGAAAGTTTTATTGCAGATATCTTCTATAATAAAAAGCAAAATGCTTGGAAAGAATCCCTGATATACGATGAGGTTCACAGTACGCGATCAAAATTTTCGGTAATGAAGCTTTTATTAGAAATGTCGATCGATAGACTACACGAAGTACACATCTAAACCTTGGCGAGACTATCGCTGAAAAATATTAAATGTTTTTTGTTGGCAATCGATCTAACAAACACGATAACAATGGTAAGGATATTGGAATAGGATATCGATTATCCTGGAAAAAGTTTTTTTCCTTGACCATCGTAGTAGTAGATGTGTGAACTGGAACGTTGTCTTGATGAGACAACACTTTTTTCGCCAAGCGCAGCCTTTTTTCCACAATTTCATCACTTAAACGCTGCAATCAACTGACATAATATTTGCCGCTGATGGTTTTTCCTTTCTGAAGATAATCAATAAAAAATAATGCCATGCGCATTCCAAAAAATAGACGCCACGAATCTGCCTGCAGATTGAACTGTTTTCGCCTTCTTTGGACACGATTCTCCATTCCAGCCGACTGCTTTCACGGTTCCTTTGTCTCAGGTGTGAAGTGGATATAAATCGAGGCAGAAATTCGAGTTTACTGCTGTGAAGCATCACCAAATACTCTACTATGATCTTGTATGCAGATGAAATCGTCGTCGCCTCCTTTGGACTCGATTCTCTCATCTATGGTTATAAATCGATGCGAAAATTCGGCTTTATTGCGGTGAAACATCGCCAAATACTCTACTGAAACTTCTTCCCACAGCTGTTTTTGTTTTTTTTTTTTTAAAGCAAGCGCGGCACCCATCTTGGGCACAGCGTTCTCATCTTTAAATCTTCGGTCAATATACGATGTATACCACTTTTTGAAATGCCCATCACTTCAACTAGCTCATGCAGCTTCCACCGACGATCATCTAATATCATTTTGTGGATTTTCTTAACCGCGCCTGTTGTGAACACCTCAATTGATCGACCACTACAGTGGGATTGCTTCATACATTTTTGTGCAATAAATATAAGGAGTTGTCGTAGAGTCTTGAAATTCGGCATAGAGCGTTTTATGACGTAGAGTAGCAAAAATATAAAGTTTCATCCAAATCGATCACGCCCATCGGCCACCGCCCATACAACTAAAAATTAAATTTTCGTATACATTTTTTTCTGTTAGGTAGAAATTCCTGTAACTTGGCATGGATCATCTGTACTACGAAAACAAAATTTTTGGAAAGTTTCATCTAAATCGGCCACGCCCATCGCCTATATTATGCTCCATATACGTGTTTTGTCTTTATTTCCTTGCTTAATTTGTAGCGTAATTTCTTGTGACTTTTTTCATAAAATTTATAACTTTGTTCAGCAGTATAAAATATTATAAGGATTTTTTCTATAAACCGCAATAATATACTCCCTTCCTTCATTTTATTGCAGTCAGAGCATGGAGGTTGCCGGAGCTAACCTTTTTTTCATCCAAGGAAAACTTAGAACACTGAAATTTCTAGGGCTTTCTTTTAAATTTAAATAGTTTCGAAACTATTTATGCTATCCAGTTGTCTTTTTTTCTTAAAGAATCACAAAATACCATATTTTTAGAACATCATGACATAAAATAGTTAAACGAACAACAAATATCCATATACAGGCCTTGAAGTTGCATTAAAATCTTAGTCGTTTTGTGCTTTACTTCTCCCAAGCATTTTTAAGTAATTATTTTGCGATAAAAAATTATTTTTTTCAAAAAAGCAATGACGAATTTCTCTTAACTAAACAATTCCGTACAAAATTGCATCATTACATTTTTAATATTTTACAGTCGAAAAATAGACTTTTTGCAGTTAGAATCTCACTGTGCGGCGTTCGTCTCGGCAGCTGGTACGGCCTCGTTTAAACTCTGCTACCAAACTCCGATATTTTACAGTCGTACACGGAGGAGCTGACTCTCCCAGAGTAGAATGTAGCTCGACTTTAATATTGGTTGAACTGAGACCTTTCAAATGGAAATATTGAATCACATAGCGGTGACCAATTTTTTCCATGTTTACAAATTCATTGAGATCGCTTTTGGTGGCTCAAATAAAAATACTAAACGATGTGGTACCTTGAAATTTAAAACGTATGTTTGAACAAGGCTGGCAGCCAGGAAATTTCGAAATTGCTCCTTCTAACTGTGGCGAAACCGAAAGCACCACATAAAAGTCAACCAAGAGCCAAGATAATCAAGACTGTTTTCTTTGATTGTAGCGGTGCAGTGCATTCAGAATTCTTGCCAGAATTTCAGATGGTAAATAAAGAATATTATCATTTTAGAATCGCGGCTTTTGAGAGATTTGGGAAAATTGTTGATTTTTCTGCACGATGATAATGCTCCATCTCACAAGGCATTATTGTGGACGAATTTCTATTGAATAACTCAATAAATATTTTCAAACAAATGCCGTATTTACCTCAGAATTCTTGCCAGAATTTCAGATGGTAAATAAAGAATATTATTTGTGAAAATTGTTGATTTTTCTGTACGATAATGCTCCATCTCACAAGGTCTTATTGTGGACGAATTACTATTGAACAACTCAATAAATATTTTCGAACAAATGCCGTATTTACCTCAGAATTCTTGCCAGAATTTCAGATGGTAAATAGAGAATATTATCATTTTGGAATCGCGGCTTTTGAGAGATTTGTGAAAATTGTTGATTTTTCTGCACGATAATGCTCCATCTCACAAGGCCTTATTGTGGACGAGTTGCTATTGATCAACTCAATAAATATTTTCGAACAAATGCCGTATTTACCTCAAAACCTGTATAGCTTTTCTTTTTTCTTCTTCTTCTTCCCAAACTCAAATTACCACTTCGAGTGTTTTTATTCAATAGAAAAATTATCCGTCGGTATAAGTGTACTATTTCGTAACCTGCTTTGAAAGTTATATAATAAATTTGGACAAGTTATATACATTTTGTGGTTTTGGACCAATTACTGGTAATTTTGTTCATAGAATGTACTTCAGTGAGTGCAATAATACTGCAGAGATTCCATTAGCTATTCAAATGAAAGCAACTCCATATGGAATAATACTACAATATATACTAACCTAATGGTAGCTTTAAGCATGTCTCAGTTAGATTGCAGCTCGAAGTTTGGAAATTATTCTCGCCAAAGAATTGCACTTACATTAACAAGAGTGACGACTGCTCTTGGAACACAAATTTGAAGAATACCTATAACAATGCGCTCCTAGTATATTTGCTAAAGTACTTAGGTTCGCCACTAGTCCAAGTTTTTCAATTCATAAAGCCACTTTCTATTGTATTCATCATCACAGTATAAAGGCAACAGAAACACACTTTGTGAACCGCTGTATGTACCGAAGTTAACAAAACTTTATTAGCTTTTGAACAAAGTGTTGTTTGGTCCTTGAATATAATGCTAAAGTTGTTTTGTTTCTTTCCTTTGTTTGAGCACAGACATATTTGCTTAAAACTTGTTGTTTATTTGCTTTGTCTGCTGTTTGATTATCGTTTTGTTTCTTGTTTATTCCTTGTCCTGCCGCAGTCGATGGTGGTGGTGCTGGAGGACCACATACCCTTTGGGGAGGCATTCAAAGGATAAACAACACCCAACACTAACACCCAGGTGACAACAGCGACAACGACGACGACGTCACATTACTCCTTTCTCCTTCCCGCCAAGAGGTCGGATGAAATGGTGCAGCAGTCAGCTCGCCAGAGAACCCAAACGAACAAAAAACGCAGAAGTGGGAATACAAAAGGAAAAAAAAACAAAAGTATTCAATATATTTGAAATAAGTTCTTGCACAACAATTTGTATTACACATACTATAGTTTGGAATCCTTGGGAAGGAAGTACAACAACAAAACGAAATACCAATAATATTACTACCGCAAGAGCCAGAGAGCGAGCGCTTGTAAACAGCACCAGCATATTATACTCACACACACATACAGATCGATGTATGTGGCTATAGTTTCTACTGGCACACGCTCACCGAACAGAACGTATTGTTTCCGTTTCCGCTCAACTGACAAAAACTCATTAAATGTTGGAAATCATTGGAGAGTATTTGCTGCTAAATTTCGTATTTATCCATCCACCGACAGGCTCTTCAACTTAACACTGACGCATTTCATTACGAATTTTATTGAGAAGTTCTCTTGCCATCTCCTCATTGCCAACGTGCTTTACATTGAACATAGTGGGGGAAAATTATATAATCTTACTTATTATTCTTAACTTGGGGCAAGGATTTTGGGATTTGTTGGGCAAATTCGCTTGGAGCTCTTTCGAGTCATCCTAATCCTTTGATAAAAATTGCATAATTACTATACCTACCATCATGGGGTGGAGGAATACTCATCATACTTTCTCCCGAAGAAATGGAGATATACTTGATTTGATAGGGTAAACATTTAACACCCAGAAGAAAGTATTTAAATTATCAAACAGTTTTGCCTTTCATGACTTTCTAAGGCGATTAAGCGAAGTCAGTCTATCTGACTAACTGGCTGGTAGACGCGATAACTGTCGCAAGTCTTTAAGAAACCTCCTAAACCTTGGCACAGTCAAATTCTTTGTTGGATCGTAGCCAAGGACTGTAAATGGATTGAAATCACCAATTCTAGTACAAAAATTATGAGATTTTTTGAAATTCAATTTGTGCTTTGTAACTGTCCATTATCATAGACTATACCACTATATTGGTTATTAATGTCCCACAGAACGAGAAAAAATTGCCCAATTAACCACGCCTTTGCTGATATGTTTCATACAAACGACCGGTTTAACCTATATATTTTTAAGTTCATGTCTTCCTTCGGGTTGCACTAAGTTTAATCAAATTTGATACATGTTGATTGTTTCCCAAATTATGGTCTAAAAATGAATATAAAGCCGACTGCCACACCTTTGTTGCAATTTTTTGATAATCAATCTTTCCACAGTGATTTCTAACTAGCAGCCTACAGTAGTCTTGATTTCTGTCCTAAGAATGGATTTGCAATTTTCAATAAAACTTAGGAAATATCGATCAGGAAACCGTGCTTCTTCTGGCACCTTCCACATAAATAATCGTTTTTATCCATGACTTGTTTGTGTTCAGTCCGATCTGTGTGATAAAATTTTGTTTTTTGTTTATTCAATCCCAAGACCATTTTGGCTTTTTGCAAAGCTTGGCTTAGAAAGAGAAAGAAGTATTCATAATCATTATATCAAGTCTGCTGATTAGGATCTGTGGCTGGATACGAAACCGGTATGCAAACAGCGTGGCATTATGAGAATATTATTCTGCCAAAATTTCTTTCTTTGCAAAAAAAAACTAAAATGCTCATGAATTTGAATAAACAAAAACCTAAATTGTAATCCATGTATTCTTAGTCTCGTACGTCACAACCAGTCTTTCACGACATTCCAATCAGTCATAAACGAAAAAGGGGCATATATTGTGCCCAAGCTCCCCCAAAAAAATATAAGCTACAACACAAATTTTGCCAAAGGGGGTAAGCGAAAAAAAACGGGGATGTATTGCGCCACTCCATAACTGGTTGACTGCCTTTAAGGTAAACAAGATGATGCGCTTATTGGGAGAAACTGCATTTTGCCAAATAATCATAAAATTAAAGGCTGACCAAAAATTCCATAGAGGTTATTTGAAGATTTGCCCAAAATAGTATAGAGTTCAGTTAGAACTTGGGGTTAGCGTTGTAAATATTAGTAAGTAATACCGGTATTTGGTTTCTCAGCACATACTCGTACAAAGAATTTACTGCCACTGTGCAGTAGCCAACTGCCAACCACTTTCGACCCTACGCTGAACTAGATGCGTGCATGACTCTACTTGACTGTACAAACGTTGTATGAATTGTTGTTTTTATTAAGCTTTAACTGTTATTTATCTTGTTGTACAAATGTGATGTAAAGCTTTTTGCCACAAATTGTACGCAAAATTAAAATTCCGCCACGATTGGAATTGTTAATGAAAATGTTTGCATTCAAGCTATGGCTCGATGGAAGAATGATGACTGCGAGAGTGAAAACTACACAAAATACGAGCAGTGAGATGAATGATAATTTGTTGTTGGTAAGTGATGCACATGGTAGTGAGAGTATTTACTAAGTGAATAGTAAAGTGTGTCTACACAAGGAAACCCATTTAGGACACATCCTGTTTTCATGGTTCATCAACTAATTGGCTGGTGGGTGGCAGTATGAAACTGGGAGGCTGGCTATAGACAATCATTTCTTTTTTGTAACTCAAAAATACAAGACGGAAAAGGTTGTAATGCACTCTGGAGTGGCATTAAGTCAATCATTTTTGCTGAGATGTTATTGCTAACGCAATGGAGTACCCTCATACTCAAATTACTTTAAATAATTGAAAAGTTTTCAGTTGCTGGCAAGTTATGTGCCACGAGATCTTTTGCATTAACACACAATATTAAGTCCTATTAAATGGTTTTGACAATATGTATTTAATTGAGTATACCGCAAATCGAACTTTATAAGCGAATAACTTTCGAGAACCAATTCACTGAATGATAAAAACCCTACGCATCTGGAACATAAAAAAGAAAAAAATAAATAATGAAACTGCTAACTGTTAGCCGGTGATGTATAAGTTAGCGAAGTTTTGTTTAAAAACAAAAACTGTTTTAGAATCGAGGCTGAGTAGGGAAGTAATTACTATTTAATAGAAAGGTACATGGCAAAGGCAATCTGATAAGAATTTTTGAAACTGAAATATGTTGGGATTCTATCCACAATAAGTATAATATTTGTGAGAAACCAAATAGTTTACAGACTAAAAGCATTACTTGTTTACCCCTTAAATGATATAAAGGATTACCCACTGTTTGGTTTCAAAAGTAAAGTGAAATATAATACACATAAAGCTATGATTTTGATGAAATTTGTTTTTCATTATAATGTTTGGACCTTGTCATTTAAATGACTGCCTCTATAGGTAGAATGACTGCATTAGTGGATCCTTTTGGGGTAGTTTTCGACATCTTTTTCACGCATTTCGGGCTGTATCTCGGCGATAACTTGACGATTGTTGGTTTTCAAATGCTACAGCAGAGCATCCCTTTGAGGTAGTTTTTGACATCTTTTTCATACATTTCGGGCGGTATCTCGGCGATAACTTGACGAATGTTAACTTTCAAATGTTCCAATGTCTGGGAAATATCCACGTAAACACTGCCTTTGACATAGCTCCACAAAAAAAAGGTAACGGCATCAAATCGCATAATCTTGGTGGAAAATTGATGTCGCCAAAAGGTGAAATTACGCCTCCTGGAAACTTGTCATCCAATAAACCCAAAATCCGACCTGTTGTGTGGCTCGTGTCACCATCCATCCATCCAGTCCATAATCGCCACTTCCACTTTCACTAACAGAAGCGATATTTTCGGCAGTTGCGATGATGTGCAGGCTTCATCACATCTGTAACGCTTCCACTTTCTTCAAATTTCTTTATAATTTTGTCAATTTCTTGAGCAGCAAGCCGATTATGATGACCATCAAGTGCACATTTTTGAATCACCACTTTTTTTTTTAGTAAGATTTAACTATTTTTACGCGTTCTTCCATATTTGTAAATGGCAAACTTTTCACTACATAAATAAGACTGGCATTTAACAGTTGCAAGCCTTGCTAGACCGCCGGTTTTGAAACTACTAAATGGATAATCCTATACCTTTTATTTAGTAACACAAAACATAGTCGAAGCTGATACGCATGACAATTTGCCAAAGTGGATTTTCAGAATGAAAGCAAAGCACGTTGCCACGTCCATTCTATTACCTCCTATGCAAACCGGCCAATTTACCAAAAAATAATGTGCAACCCAATTACATCGTTGGGTTGACAGGCTCATGGAGTTTTAGTTGCTATGAATCACTTCGACGGGAAGCGTCGCGCATTTTGCGTGCGCGCATTTTACGAGAACTCTCGTTCATGTATTGCTACTGGGCGACTATATTGTGCTGAATATGGACTACGGCGAATTAGTAAAGCTCGGAGTGCTAATTTAATTAAAATATGGGTAAAGCGTTTTGAAGAGACCGGTTCAACATTTAAACCACAAGCAAATGGTCGCCCAAGAACATCTAGGACCGAAGACAATGTTGAGAGAGTTATGGAGTCAGTACGAGGAAATCCACAAATGTCGACTCGCAAGAGATCGTCTGTCTTACAATTATCGCGACGAAGTTTGCGAAGTTGCAATTAACACAAGAATTGAAAGAGTCTGACTCCACAGCAAGGCTCGCATTTGCTAATGAAATGCTTAATCGATTTTCCAATTTTGACAATATCTTTTTCTCTGACGAGGCTCATTTCCTTATGAATTGGTTCGTAAACCGTCAAAATTGTCGTTACTGGAGCAGTGAAAATCCCGAAATCAAACACCAGAAACCATTGCATAGTCCTAAAGTGACAGTATGGGCAGCAATCTTTGGCAGAGGAATAATTGGTCATTTTTTATTCGAAAATGCGTGGGGTCAAAACGCCACGGTTAATACGGAACGCTATGTTGAGATGTTGGACGGATTTTTGGCTCCAGAAATTGAAAGTTCAAGAATAGTGAATTCCAGAACTTGGTTCCAACAAGCTACCTGTCACACATCAAATGACTCCATGGCGGTGGTGAAGCAGATGTTCCCAAACAGACTGATTTCGAAAAGAGGTGATATCCCATGGCCCCACGTAGTTCAGACTTGACGCCTCTTGACTTTTTTTGGTGGGGATACCTCAAACACAAAGTCTACAGTAATAATCTAAGAAACATCGTTCAGCTCAAGGAGAATATCCGTGGTGAAATGGCAGCCATTACACCAATATTACTGAAGAAAGTTTTTAATAATTTTCGTTTTCAGTCAGAGGAGTGCCGTCGTAGAGGGGGTCACCATTTCGATGATGTTATTTTTAAAAAATAAACTCCATTTATTACTCTACAATGCCTTAGATTTATTTTAACCCTACCTTTTGTATTTATTTTTTAATCTATTTTTTAAATATTCACGTTCTATTGCGGCACCCTGTATAAAACCAGTAGCAATTGCATAATATAAATTATATACAATTATATATAAAATTATATACAAATATAAAATAAAACCTCTCAAACTTTGGAGAAATTTAATTTGCTTGAGCCTACGGAGACTATCTGGTACACATCATGCGTTTACTAAACTAAATTCTGAGAATAAAAGTGAAGAGTATTGCCAGACCCCCTCTGGTACTTCCCAAACAAATTGATTGATTTCACAAAATTTAATTAATCCTGTAACAGCTAATTCGTAGACTGCAATTACCTAAATGCATATCAATTGTAAAATTTCCATTCCATTAAAATTACCAAATTTAGACCACATATCTCTAGATTCATACATTTTATTCAATTCCACTAAATTCAAACAAATTTGGCACCCATTAGGCAAATATGGCCGGATATGGACTACATGGCCACGCCCTTTAAATTAGTGCAATACAAATTATCCGATTTAGACAAAACATGTGCTCTGTATATCAGACAATTACGATATAATGTTGCTTCTTTTATTGTGCCTTAATTCAGTTTTTTTTTTGATGAGTAACGAGCGAGCGGGAGCGATTTGGCTCCCGCACCCCTTTGCTCCAATACAAGGATCGAATGAAGCTATATGAAAGTCAGTTCACCTGAACGACATTTTTATTATGAATATATAGAGTTATCCATTTATTGCTTTCAAATCCGCCGGTCTGGCAAGGTTGTCAGCTATTAAATAGCTGTCATCCGAAGTGTTTTATTTAGGAAAAGGTTTGCCATTTGCGAATATGGGTCGTTTAACAGCCAAAGAACGCGTAAAAATAGTTAAAGCTTACTACTAAAGTGGTACTTCGAGTGTAGGTTGAATTGAACAAAATTTTTTTCAGCGATGAAGCTCATTTCTCACCCTGTGATTACGCCAGCAAGCACAAATGTCGTATATGGGGCTCGGAGAACCTAGAAGTGATTGTGGAAAAGCCATTGCACTCTAAGAAAGCGAATATTTCGAGCGCATTATAGTCTGCAGGTGTCAATGGGCCATATTTTTTCAAAAACTACCTCAAAAGGATTCACTGCTGCAACCAATCCAGAGGCGGTCATTTAAATAATATTGTATTTCGTACACAATGGCAAGGTCCGGGCATTGTAATAAAATAAAAGTTTCATCAACATCATAAATTTATATGTGTTTTATTTAACTTTACTTGAAAACGAAAAAAAGATAACCTTATATTATTGCCTACAACGATACTTCAAGATTCAGAGCTGATTGTTAAGAAGTTCTAACATTTATATAAGATGATTTATGAGAAAATATAACTCCAGTTTTCATTATTATAGTTCATCAAATCATAATAGAATTATGGAATTTTAACAATTGCATTTTTCCAAAACCGTCTTGCTGATTGTATAGGGTGATTTTGTAAGATTTAACTTTTTCAGGTTGGCAGCACTGGTCGGTAATGGCGTCTAAACGTCATCTGTCAAAGTAAAAAGTGTCTAGTATACTCTGCCTAGTCATCATGGAAAAACTAAAAAACGAGCAACGATTGCAAATCGTTGAAATTTATTATCAAAATTTGTGCATCGTTTGATACGACCATTTTATGGTCGTCATAATCGACCTGCTGAATCAACAATTCGTGCTGTTGTCTCCAAATTTCGCACCAAATTTACTTTGTTGGACATAAAACCATCGACTCTGATGCATAGAGTGCGTACCGAAGAAAATACTGCATTATATTAATGACGATCGTGAAATGTCAATTCGTTCTCAGCTATTGGGCATGTGTTACTCACCCACAAGGAAAATTTTACACGCCGATTTGGGTTTGAAAGCCTATAAAATTCAACTCACTCAAGAACTGAAGCCGAATGACCTACCACAACGTCTAATTTTTGGTGAATAGGCCTTACAAAACCTTAAGGAAAATCCGCTGTTTTGTCGAACTCATCGCTGAACACAATTGAGGCTCATTTCTTGCTGAACGGATACGTTCACAAGCAAAACTGTTGCATCTGCAGTGATGACCAGTCACATGCCATACATGAATTACCGATGCATCCCGAAGAAACGACAGTCAGGTGGGGTTTATGGGCTGGTGGCATATCCGTTGAAGAAACGTTACCGTCAACGGCGAACGATATCGAGCCATGATACGTAATTCTTTTTGTCCCAATTGGCTGAGTTGAACTTGGTTGACATAGGGTTTCATCAGGACGGTGCAACATGCCACACTGCTCGTGAAACAATGGGTATGTTGAGGGATGAATTTGGTGAGCAGCTTATTTCTCGATTTGGTCCTGTGAGATGACCCCCAAGATCTTGCGATTTAACGCCTCTTGATTATTTCTTGTGAGGTTATGTCAAGTCGTTAGTCTATGTGGACAAGTCGAACACTATTGAAGCCTTACAGGATAACATAACACGCGTTATTCGTGACGAAAATGGGACCTTCCGAATGGGCATTTTGAGATGCAGCCGCGGACAACATTTACATGAAATTATCTTTAAAAATTAAATGGCAAAAACCAATTTATCGATACCAATAAAAAAATTTTAATACATGATGCAAATTTGAGTGTTTTATTCGATTTAAAAAAAAACTACGACTAAAAAATCATCCTTTATTAACGTTGTTCACCTTTTATCTAGCAGATTTTTGATTTACCAGTAATAATCAAAATTCTTATGCGAGTAGAGCTCTATACAAAGATATGCCGATTTTTATAATGGGAAATGCTGAAATTAACTGTTCTGAAATAACAACGAGTCAAGCAATTACGAAACTGTCTGAATAGGTTTTCGGGGTACGAAATCGTATTTTTCTAATGCCATCTAGCGTAATCTAATCGCATTTATACTCATACAAAGCACGGTACAAATTACTAAAGTTTTTTCTTGGAAAAATAATGCATTTCGTTTTACTCGTATATCATAATTTTAGAAAATTATGATACAAAATTTAAAAAACAAAACACAGAAAATTTTCCTATCAACGTATTGTACAGGCACACGAAATGCTTTTTCATAAAATGTAATACTTGAAATGTTCAGATTGACGAGCAATCCTTAGAAGTTCTTTTGTCTAGTTGTAAGTCTGTTCAGTGGTAAATTCATATAATACTTAACTGTTACATCCATTTCAATCAATTAAAAGATTAAAGAGAAAAGTCATATCAATAAAAATATAAAGCACCCAATTAAGTACACAGACACACACGTGTATATGTATACACTATTCATATATATACACTATAAATACATGTGTGCAAGTCTATACCCATAGGTGACCGTTATAATACTTTAAACCTCCTGTTTTTGTAAGTACTTTACTGGGCGCTGTGTAAAACGATGAACGTTTTATTCTCAAATGAATTAAAGATTTATAACATAAATCTCATGATTCCATATGAACGTGAACCTGAGCACATCCTCAACTACCTACCCACTACCTACATAACATGCACCCAACAATATCATGTACTGGAGTGATATTCGAAAGGAATCCTATCGAAATTGTAATGAAACAACAGAATATGTCTGAAAGGATATTATTTGCTCATTGTGACATCTATTCATGTGTGGTAGCTGGTGATGCTTCTGTCGTTGACGTTGCAAGTCAAGTGAAAACGGTATTATAACAGTAACATATCCAGTAAAGCTTCAACACATGACTAATCCAACATGCACGAGTAGTATTCCCAAGTGTCCTGACATTAACATACATTCGCCCAAATACATTTTGGATTTTATCCGAATTACTGCTGCATATTTTCGGAATTTCAACAAGAACACTGGCGCAGGGGCACAAATCCACAGCTACACAACCACAAGAGAACTTTAGATTGCATAAAAATACTCGTGCTATATTTGAGGACATGAATGAATGAATGTATACGACGATTCTGTGTAGGTGGACCAACAATGTTTCATTCATTCTGTCATCAACAGTTTCTATCTGTTCGTCTGCCTGCATATAAATTTACGTTCGATTCATAAATTTGGAACCGTGGGGCAGGATTGGAAACATTTGTTTGGATCAGAAACATGAAAATATGACATAAAATCGAAAGTACACTAGCCGAACTAACGGATAGAGAGTCAACAGTTAAAAAAAATTATTATAAAACATATGGTTTAAGTTTCAAGGCCCCACTTTGTTCAGTATTTTTATTTAAGCCACATAAACACAAAACGATCTCAGTGAATTTGTAAACATGCAAAAAATTGGTCACCGTTGTGAAATTCAATATTTCCTTTTGAAAGCTTTCAGACCTACCAATATGAAAGCCAAGTTAGATTCTATTCCGGGGTAATCTGTTCAATCGTTTACGATTGTAAAATATTGGGTAGCAGAGTTTAAACGAGGCCGTACAAGCTGCCAAGATGAACACCGTGGTGATCCACCAAGTGGGGTGCCAACGCCAAACGCGATTAAGAAAGTTCACAAAATGGAGGTGCGCGAGCTAGCTGAAATGATAGGCATTTCGAAAAGTGCTATTCACCGCACATTGACCGAAGATTTGAATATGAGAAATTTATTACAATTTATTATCCCAATGTTATGATTTATTCAAACCCCGGATTTGTTCGACGAAATTGTTAGTAGTAGAGAAGCGATCTTCGTTTTCAGTTGCTTGTCGGCCTTCCTTGAACTGTTTGTGCTACTTGGAAACATATCTTTCCTACAAAATCAACATCGGAGACCTTCTGCACCATTCTGAACGTTTCCGCAGCAGAAATTTCACTTCATAAACAAGATTTATTTTATTTTCTTTGCTTAATGAAGTTATACGAGTATATTGTAAATGTCGCAGAAATCACATCTTGCGTCATACAAAATCCAATGTAACTCACGCACCAATGACGTTTACGATGCTGAATTTGGCTCATAAGTTTGCTACAGTGGTACCAACAGTGTTCATATTTCACTTTCATAGTCTCCTAATCCAATTCAACTGATTTTCAAAATTGGTGATTACAGGCTCCTCACTACTGAAAGTAAAACGGATTTTTGATGCGGCTTTGACTTTTTGATTATCTTCTTTGTGGAAGAAGCTATTGAACAAGTATTGTTATTTATTTTAGAGCAAAGCAATAGACAAACGAATTGCGATAAGAAGAGGATGCAAAAAATTTACAGTTATTAAATATTCTTGTTTTGTTTTGACAATGTCGAAAAAATGTGCTTTTTTGGCGATCATCGAAATAGACCCAAAGGCTGTAATTTTAGTTTCTGATTAGCTGTTCGAACAAAAAGTTGCGTACACTCTTTTGGTGCAATTTAAAAATAATTAAACACAAAATGGGTCGTGGTACAACATTAACTTTGGAGGAAAGAGGCAAAATATTGGCGTATAATGACAGTAAGCTGACAACTCGACAAATCGCTAAAAAAATTGGTAGAAGTCAGTCAGTTGTGAGTCATTTTATCAGAAATCCATCGAGTTATGGAAAAAATATGCATAAGCCGACAAGAAAAGCACTAACGACCATCGAAGAGCTAAGGATTCTCCGAGAGGCGTCAAATTCGACATGTTCTGCCGTCAAAATTCGCCAAAATTTGGGTGTAAATGCCAGTATAGCTACCGTGAGACGTGTAATCCGCAAAGCTAAAGATCTAAAGAGACTAAAAATAAAAAAAAAAACTACCGCTTACCGATGTTCGTAAGCAAAGTCACTGTGTATATGCCCGCAATCACATGGCCTGGAATAGGGAGTGGCATCAAATCATTTTTCTGATGAAAAATGTTTTAATTTGGATGGACCAGATGGCTTTAACTATTACTTCCATGATTTAAGAAAGGAGGAACTCTTTTTAACCCGACATCATAGTCGTGAGGGAGGTGTTATGGTGTGGGGCGCAATATCCTACTATGGGCCATTTGAAATTCAAATTGTTTCATCCAGGATGAATGCAAATAAATACAAAGAACTGCTTCAAAAAGCATTTCCCCATTTTTCTAACATATTTGGATCATTACCCTGGACATTTCAACAGGACAATGCCCCAATACACACCTCTCGGGTGGTAAAAAAGAGGATAAGTGACCAAAATGTAAAGTTGATGGAGTGGCCTCCTCCTCTCCTGATATCAATATTATCGAAAATTTATGGGGATGGCTTACACGTAAGGTTTATCAATCTGGCAGACAGTTTGAAAACGTCGAATCATTAAAAGCAGCCATTTTGAACGCCTGGAGCGAAGTATCCTTGGACTATTTAAAGTCACCTTACGATTCACTCCCTGGCCGAATTTTTGAAATTATTTCAAATAAAGCTGGCTTTACTCATTATTAATAGCGTGTAAATATTATAAGAAAATTATTTTTTACATTGTTCTTTTCATTAATTTGTGGTTTAGATATAATTAAAGTCCTTGAGTCTAAAAAGTCGTAAACTCAATTTAAAAAAAAAATCTGTGAGTTTATTTGGTTGATCGGCATTGTATATTATCCCTAAAGCTTATTCTATGCTAGCGTATATTAGAAGAAATTATTCCGATTTCACTGATCTACTTACTTTAGTGTAAATAGTGTACATTTTTCTATGTAAGATCAAAGTTGGAATATGCCTCTATTGTTTGGGGTCCCCATTGCCAAGTCAACATATCATGCATAGAAAGAATTCAGCGGGTCTTTCTAAAATTTGCTCTCTCTTCTATTAACTTTGGTGATTTTGTGCCTCCTTATATTTCTAGATGATCGTATTTATCATACCTCATTATTTGTATTCGATATAATAGCTGGTACAATTGATTGTTCTGAATTATTGTCGCTTATACCGTTTTATGTTCCACCCAGGTCACTCAGATATCATTATATATTTAATGTAACACGCCATTCCACAAATTATGCCCAACATAGTGCTTTGAATCGCGGATTTATTGAATTCAATATCCTAATGGGATTGCAAGAAATAAATACCGAATTCAACACCTAGAGTTTTGTATGTCTAAAAATAACTTTAAACTGTTCCCTTTTAGATACTTAAAATAAAATAATTTACATATTTACATAACTTTCTTGAAATATGTTATGTCAACTTTAAGTCTGTAAGGATTTAAATGTCCTTAGGCCTAAATAAGTGGAATGAAACGGAATTTAACTAACGAAAAAATGTTTCTGAGGTTCGAAATACTTGCATAGTTTAAATCGAAAACTGGTCTTTCTTTTTGATGCAGCAGTGAAATATTAACGATTTTTGATTGGGAAATTTATAATATTTTCTAATGTACGTTGATTTTCTCTTAACTGTAATCTTGTCATCTTTATTCAAAATGGACAGTCACTGTAGAGTACAGGCACATCTGGCTGTTTCGATATTTTTCAATATGTTATTATTCCACTGTCCTCCGTTCAATAGTCGTCTGTGTTAGACATTTTCACTTTCAATGCATCCCTTCTGCTTCTGGATGGTTGATTGAATTGGTTATTATTTTTGTTGGTTTTACTGGCTATCAAAAGTGAGACACAAACCAACGATGAAAACAAAACACGAAATGAAATCAAGGGATAAAACTGAAAAGTCCCAATTACATTTCAATTTGAATTGAATTGAATTTAATTGACCTATCAAAGAATTGACACGTAGATACATTTTTAGTTTTCTATGGATTTCTATGGACGGTTAAATGCGGTGGTTGCTGCGATATCTATCACCCTCAAGCCCGCTCGCTCTCCAGCTATTTGCTGTTGTTGTCACTGACGCTCTGCTGCCATCTTGGTGGCGTTGACATTCAATGCTGGTTAGTAGAAGTCAAGTGGAAGAAAAAATGTCAGTTGATGGTTTTTCAATTCTTTGTATCCTTGAGTTTGTTTCATCTTAAGACTAAGTGAAAAATGCGGACTTATTCGTGTATGTTAAATTGGCTTAGTTTAGTTTGTTAGTTAGCTATTGCTGAAGTGCGATAACAACTTGTCCAATACATAATATTTCGGACTTAGGGATCAGCGGCAAACTGAGTGACAGACCGAAAGGAAGCATTAGGATTTAGTTGTTGAACACTTTAATGAAATTATAATGTCGTATGAATGTTATCGTTTCATCGATCACCACCGAGTATTCGGCATATCTCAAGGAGGAAGAAGACCCTTTTGGCAGATATTAAATACAAGTTGATCAAACAGAGCTCCTAAAAGCCTTAAGTCACATAATGTTGACATTACCCTCAATCACATTGACAGAGCTCATTAGAGTGTTCGTTTAATGGCATTAGTTGACAATTTAATTGTCAAGTTGTTGCACCCTCTCTGTTATTGAATGCAAGCGCAAGAATGCTGCTGACTTGTGTGTGAAATTGTTAAGTTGTTATCTTTCGCCATTCTCCTGTAAGAGATTTGATTTTTTCTTCGCACATCTCGCCGTTTATCCCTTTTGCAAAGTTTTGTGAAAGTATCTCTCTGATATTATTTGATGAAATGGAGGGTATGCCCTCCCTCTTTTTTAGGGAAAGGAGAATTCAATGTTATTTGAATGATATCTAAGTTTATTATCAGCACCAACAATGAATGGTAGAAGCAATGTCCGTGTCAGTTACTAGTTGACGTTCACATTACTTAGTAGAAGTTGTTATATACGAGTACATGCGAATGAAATCGTGGGTGCATATTAGGATGAACATTATTTTGACAACGACTTATAATACTGAGAATACAGTAGAGCACAGATTTAATAAAATTAATTACACAAATCTGATCTCAATGACGTTTACAATGTTAAATTTGAAAATTAGAATTGAAGAATGTCATAATAAATATATAACTGAGTTCATTTTCATTGGATTTGCTATATATGAAATGATGCCAGCAAATATATTAACTACATAATAGTGATGCATTAGGCGACCATTTTTATGACAAGCCGCATGTTGGAACTTGAGTGGAAATGAAAATAAGTCTGCTTTTTCTCGACTTAATAAAACGATATTACATTGAGCAGAGCTACTAGTTGCAGATTTAACATTTAGTAATTTTAACACTTTAAGGGAACTGCACTGTTTGTTCCTGAAACGGGAGACTAAACTACTGACTAAAACTAAACATGTGAGCGTTTTGCTCATTGCGTTGCTGACAAATTAAACCAGCACAGAAAATTCAGTCAAGTAAATCACGAGGGCCGTCCCAAAAACAGTTAACCTAACAAAGAATACACAAAAAACTTGGAAACATTTTTCTTTATTTTTCAACTTAGCCTCCTTTTAGCTTGATATACTTTTTTCAGAGATATTCAAAAGTTTCCATACCCTGCTTATATTAGAAACTGTCAAACTCCCTAAAACCTTTTACCATCGAACCATTTTTTCAAATTTGAAAATAGAAAATAGTCCGAGGGAACTGAATCTGACGAATAAGGTGCCTGACGAAGCAGTTCCAACTTTAATTCATTCATTTTGGCAATCGCAATAGTGGATGTGTGAACTGGAGCATTTAGCTCGATGAAACAACATTTTCGGCCTTTTTTCCATAATTTCATTATCTAAACGCTAAAATAAATCAGCATAATATTCGCCGTTGATGAATTTTTTTTTCTGAAGTTAA
Organism: Philornis downsi; assembly: GCA_019455685.1. Classification (NCBI taxonomy): domain Eukaryota; kingdom Metazoa; phylum Arthropoda; class Insecta; order Diptera; family Muscidae; genus Philornis; species Philornis downsi. The sequence goes on from JAHXMU010000019.1 coordinate 790,990, forward strand.
TCACTAAAAATAATCCCATGCGCATGCAAAAATACAGACGCCATGATCTTCGCCTTATTGGACATGATTCTCCCATTCCAGTCCACTGCTTTGACCATTTGTTTGCCTCAGGTGTGAAGTGGTAGATCCATATCTGAACCATGGTTATAAATCGACGCAAAAAAACGGTTTTATTGCGGTGAAACATCGCCAAACACTCTAATAAAACATATTCACAACGCTGTTTTTGCTCTATTGAAAGCAAGAGCGGCACCCATCTTGCGCACAGCTTTTTCATCTTCAAATCTTCGGCCAATATACGATGTAGAGCATTTTTTGAAATGTCCTTTATTTTAGCTAACTCACGCACTAACAGCCGACGATCATCCAATATCATTTTTTAGATTTTCTTAACCGCATCTGGCGTGAACACCTCAAGTGGTCGATCTCTACGGTGTTCGCCTTGGCAGCCCGTACGACCTTGTTTAAACTCTGCTACCCAATATTTTACAGTCGTAAACGAAGGAGAAAACTCCCCCAGAGTAGAATCTAACTTGGCTTTAACATAAGTTGGACTGAGGCTTTGCAAATGGAAATATTGTATTACGTAATAAACAACGTGGCGCCTTGAAACTTAAAACATTTGCCATTGTCAGCGCCCCCTGCGATAGCCAAATTAACTTGGACTATCTAAGAATAGGAGATGACAATTTTGGGAGCATGATACCGCGAGCATGCAAATCTTTCGTCCACCCAGAAGATATTAAATTAATTACGCTAGTATGGAACATAATTTGAGCATGCTGCAGTAACATTTTCAATATCCGGCCAATGAGTTAAGCAAGTGACATTTGGCTTTTATTAAAATTTGTACCAGTTGTATTTAGAGCAGCTTTCCTCATTATTATTACTT
>JAHXMU010000019.1:802323-912879 GCA_019455685.1 Philornis downsi
TTTTTTTACGAGCTACTAAAAGAAAGTGAAACCGTCACTGGTGATCGGTATCGACTTCAATTAATGCGATAGAGCCGGGGTCTGTGCGAGAAATGCCCGCAATACGCGGAAAGGCACGAAAAAGTGATTCTACAGCATAACATCGCTCCGCGTTACGTGGCCGAGTCCGTTAAACCCTACCAGGAAACGCCGAAATGGGAAGTCTTATCCCATCCGCTATGTTCTCCAGATATTGCGTCGTCCGATTTTCACTTTTTCTGTTCGATGGCACACGGCCTGGTTGACCAGCAGTTTCACACATATGGCGACATCAAGGAACGGCTAGATTCGTGGATAGCCCCAAAAGATAAACAGTTTTACCATGGCGGAATTCGAGCTTTGCCAGAAAGATGGGAAAAAGTAGTAGCTAGCGATGGGCAATACTCTTCATGAATCATTTGTAAACATGTTTTCATAATAAAGTTGCATTTTTATAAAAATAAAAAACAGCAAGAACTTAGTCGCGCACCTAATATAACCTTCTGGAGCGGCAGTAAATTGCTGTAGAGATTTCGGCGAGATACTTTACTTTCAAGTTTCAATAGTTGTCCTTTTAATACATAAATTCGCGATTACTAAAGCACTGGGACTGAGATTTTCTGACAAACATGCTCTTATCTCGTCAGAAGCACGACAAGCCTCTGAAACTTACTGTTAGAATAATGTTCGGGTGAATAATGAATACGGGAAACGGAATACAATAGATGAAATATGAATATTTTCATCTTTTGCAATCCTTTTCATACAGGAAGAAGTGTACAAGTAGGGCTATTTTAGATTTCTGGTGCGTTAGGATTTGTACAATTTTCTTGTATGACATTTATTAACATGCAAACTTTTAAATATCTCGAAAGGAATTAAATAGCGGCTGGGCTACTTTCATAATAACAGCCACATATGGATATCATTAAAGATGTAAAACTCAAATATTCCTTTTAAAGCCTAAACTATTGATCCAATAAATTTATGAACTGCCAGAAGTATTCTTTCTTTTAGTTGCCATCAAATTAGGAACGCTGAGAAATATCAATAATATCGTGGTAGTCATCTTACCAGCCTTCTGTTCTGTATTGAAACTTCTGCATATTCCTTCGCACATTTGCCAATTCGAGTTCCACATTTTTAGACACATATTTCTCCAAAGTATTTCATATAAAAATACCAACACTCTTACATACTACTGAACATGTACTAATTCCTTCGTAGCGGTGTGTGAGTGTGTGTGTGTGTGTGAAAGAAATTTCATCATACCTCATACATATATATTAGCATACTTATGGGAGCAATACAAAACAGAGAACGAGAATAAATGTTTGTAGTGAAATTACGACTGAAATGTAGAAATTTCTATTCAACACATCATTTATCATAAAAATTGTTGAAATTATAGTAGAATGAGGAGAATAAAAGAAAAAAAAAGAATTAAGCCTTAATGTCTTTACGGCAGGGAAAGGGAGAAATGTACTCACATATGTACAGATGTGTACCACGATTCGTAACCACTAGAAGGTCAAATATATTTTTGTATGATCCTTTGTGTTTCTTCATTGCCTTTTTTGTTTTTTAAGTTTATGAAAATGGCCAACCACACGCGGTCATACAAATGCAAACAGATGGGTTGATTTTCCTAGCGGACAACTTAGGAAACCATTTGTCTAAATTTTATGCTATGAAAAAGTCTACTAAGCTGAATGGTCGAGTTTAGAATATAAAGTGGAGGGAAGGCGACTAAAAATGGTCCTACTCTAAGGGTAGTTTTCACAAACAAGAGGCTGTTACAAAGCACACAAAACAGCTTATGCAGATTGTGGTTTTTTGTGGACCAATGAGTGAGTGTAATTTGAAAACTGCTAAAGGATTACAGCTTCTGATCAATAATCATCTATTACGTTAGCAACAGTAACTTTCTTTTTAAAGAAACAATCATATTTCTATTCGGGAAGGTCTATTACACGTATAAGAAATTATCTTTTAAAAGCTGGAATTTTGTAAAGAGTTATATAAATTTCCTAATGAAAAGATACTCAGAATTCTGTTACAAAGGGTGTCCAAACAAGAACGCAAGATTTAAATTTGGAGCCATTCGAAGAGTCATTGTTTAACATTTCAACAATTGTTATTGTTTACTAGTAGAAGGTGCGAGGTTAGTAAAAATGGAGCGCCACACCTCGTATACCTTTATTCCTCCGGGTAAGGGAAATGGATGGAAAAAAATTAAATCCAAAAAGCTGTTGATGTTGATGACCCAAACATTGTAAGGACCGTGATTTAAGGATATATACTAAGAATGTGTATATTCTTTACAAGGAAAGTGCTCCATCTGATGGTCAGAGATGCGATGGATAAAACGAGGATTTGCTCTATGCGAAATATCGTACGTCTTTGATAACTACCAAGCAAAAAAGAGCAAATTGGGATTTGGATTTGTAGTTGAAAATGTTTAGACAACCTATTTCGAAAAGCTGCAGTTCGCAATGAAGTATTTTCTTAGCATTCCGACTTGTGCACAATCCTTGAAAGAAGAAAAAGACCATGACACCAAATATATTGCTTAGAAGAGAGATACGAGTGGAGACTGCGGATGTGAGAGATCCTAATGCGAAAATAAGTGCTGAAGATACTTTTCGCCCAACAGTTGGAATATTCGGTATACATAACATCCCAAAGCAGAGCAATTTAAAAGTGGTAGATGCTCCAATCAGTAGTAGTTGTTTGTTGAAAAATACTTTCAGCAAATTTTCCGGAATACAAGGTGCAGTAAAAATAAATCCTTTATTTTTGTATGACGAAGGATTTAATTTGTGTTGTTAGAATGATTGGATTTAGGACAAGAACACGATGCATTCTTTGACAACTTGTTGGCATTTCGAAAAAATTCCAGAAACAGGTAGCAATCAATTGGTTACATGTCCAGATTATTAGGGTGCATTAGAACCTCGTAGTTAAGCTCCCGGAGCTCCTGACGGGTCACTATCAATGTGTCTGGCCTGGCGATGTCTTCACGGAATACAATTCCTTTCCTATTGGCCAAAGGTGGCCACTTCTGTGCGATTGCTTTCTTCAGCAAGTTCTTCAAGTTGGCCGCTTCTATGCGATTGCTTTCTTCACACGCTCTACTCTTTGTCAGTATAGGTCCAAATTAAAAGTTTAGTCATAGGGGAGCAGATCATATAGTAGTAGTTGATTCTCTGCTAATGCCACCAAAGACAGAACAAAACCTTAGTCATCGTTTGCGTGGTTTACTTTTCATCACCAGTCAGTTATCATCCGTTTTAAAAATGGTTTGATTTTGTTGCGATTCAGCAGCGATTCGCTGATATAAATTAGATTAATGACGTCTGCGTTATTCGAGTAGTTCCAAGCGACTTTTTATGAAATGTTTAGCACCTGGCAAATCGAAACAAAACTCACATGATGGCCGGACTTGACGATTTGCGTTGTTCTATCGACGTTTTCGGCAATTGGGCATCCAGAGCGTAGTGCATCCCTGATACCAAAATTACCGTGACGAATAGTTGCATAATTGGCTGTTACAGCATTGGGACCATAAAATCTATTCACATTTTCAGCCGACTATCCTACGTTGTTGGTTTCCAAAGAAGAGACAAAAAATTTGTAAAATATGATGTATTTTCTATTTGCTGATGCTCATCTTTGACGCGCGCTCGAACAATCCGGAGTCAAGCAATCACAAAACTGTCTGAAAAGCTTTAAAAGAACGAAATCTTATCTTTCTAACGCTTTCTTTTTACTATACCTTACATTTTTACATAGGGGTCTTCCGCTTGCCTGATTTTAGTTATATATGTAGTTTTAAAGATTATCAGTTTAATTTTATTTGTTGAACATTAGAAGAATATGATATTGGTTAGGTATTCCATTTAGTTTTGCATTTACCAATCATTTATTTGTGATATTTATTCTGACAACTGGCTATATAGTTGACTATTTCGTTATTCACCTAAATGTCATTGTCAGCATCCTCAACATTGCCCAAATGGAGAGTGCAAAATAATTCGGTATGATACGATATCAGTGACTGTGCGGTTATGTTTTTTCAACTCAGAATATCATAAATCTTTAGTGGACAATTCCCTATCGACCAGTCGCATAAGCAAATTATACAAATTGGGTCTAACTTGACTACAGTCCAATTATGTTTATGGATTTGAAGGTCATTCCTTTTACTGAGTCCTTTAAAGTATACGAATCGTACATAACAGGCATCATCATTTCATTTTTCATTTCCATTGAAGTGTTTTTTTAAGGTCAATAAAATGTTACTTTTCTAAGCTTGTCTGAATTGTTGAATTGCTGATGAAAGTAATTGATCATATTTTTCGACAAATGATTGTAAGGATAGCAAATTTCCCCTCCTAATAGGGTACTTACATACTATAGATATGTACGTATGTATATTTATATCCATTTATACATACGATATGTGTCTAATTGAATTCAAAGTCAATCCTACTCTAGCACTTTGGGGACAGAAATGGCCATTGCTTCGCTGTAAATTTAATTGACTTTTGGTTCTTTTGTATTCTTTTGTTCTAATTCTTTGCTCTGGGTGTTTTAGTAGAACATTGGCTTTTATTTCGCTTTTATTGACCGGCTTGAGTAAGGAGTAATCTAAACTTGAATTAGTCAAATTGGCCATTTAGTGCAATCGCATTAAAAGCATGAAATTTAATCCGTATTAATGCACAACTAAATGGACACTAAATAATCTTGTGCCGCAGCATACTAAAGGAACATGGGCAAGTGGATTGGAAGTGTTTCCTCTTTTGGACTAATTTAATCAATGATTTGAACTTTCTTATTGTTTGGAGAATATGCTTAGTTATTGCGAGAGATTCAAAAAATAATATTAGAGAAAAGCTAACGTAATGGATACTAAAACAAGAAACTTGTATATCTTTTACTTATAGCTCTAAAGCAAGGGAATTTAGGGCTGAAACATAGCGGAAATAAAGCGTTTCTTATTAGCGTTATTGCTTACAGCGGTGGACGAAATTCGCTTAAATATGAGAAATTTCGTTAAAAGTGGACAATCAAGACTGATTTTTTGAAATCGTTGTTTTTCGATATGTTATAACCAGGGACCGTCACCGCACGAAATCATATACAAGAACAGTTTGTGTCTGCTTGGATTTCTGTAATCCAAATCAAAAGTATGCACAATTATAAAGGGTGTCCCAACAAGAACGCAAAATTTAAATTTGGCACCATTCGAAGTGTCATTGTTTGACATTTGAACAATTGTTATTGTTTGCTAGTAGAAGGTATGAAGTTAGTAAAAATGGAGCGCTACACGAATGAACAACGCATTCTCATTGTGAAATTGTTTTACAAAAATGGTGAAAGTTTTGCAGCTACAGTTCGCAAATTGCAATCAATTTGGGGTCACAATAATGCTCCAAAAGAGTTAACTGTAAAGAGATAATTGGATAAATTTGCCAAAACTGGGTCTGTTAGTGATGTAAAGACAACAACGCGCCTTCGGCTAGGTCGATCGATCTAAAATGTCGCAGCTGTATGTGATGATGTCGCTCAGACTCCATCCACCTCAATTCGACACCGAGCTCATCAAACTGGTGTCTTTAAATCCACTATGCGGTGAATTTTGACGAAAGATTTGCATCTTTATGCATACAAAGTTCAATTGACTCAGGAACTGAAGCCAGCTTACCATGGACAGCGAAGGGAGTTCGTTAATTGGGTGCTGGAGAGACAACATGAAAATGCTGATTTTGCCGATAAAATTATCTTCAGTGACGAGGCCCATTTCCATCTTGATGGCTTTGGGGTGAGGAAAATCCTCGAGCGATTCACGAGAAGCAAATGCATCCTCAACGAGTCACTGCGTGGTATGAATTTTGGGCTGGAGGAATCATTGGACCTTTTTCTAATGAAAATGACGCATGTCAAGCGCAAACAGTGTTTGGTATCGTGAGATGATAACCAGTTTTTTCGTGCCTAGAATTGAAGAAATGAATGTGGAGGGCATGTGGATTCAACAAGACGGCGCCACATGTCATACAGCCAGAGAAACAATTCAATTGCTGCATCAGTCATTTCCCGGTCGTGTTATTTCGCGTTTTGGAGACCAGAATTGGTTTCACGACTTTTTTTTTAATATCTGTGTATTATTTTAAATTTTAATCTTGCATTTTTGTTGGGTCACCCTTAATTCTTTTCCTGTAAACGGGTTAAAATTATATTGAATTTTGTTCTTGTTTTCCAAAATGGAATTATAAACAATTTTGATTTTTATTCATACACCGAAACGAAATTAGAAACAATTTTGATTCTGATTCAGCATATAAGACGTTTTGTTTGTACAGGGTGGCGCACCAATTATGCTAAAATAAGAAATTATTTATTTATTTTTATTTATTTATTTATTTTTTTTTTTTTTTGTAATAAAAAATTTAATTTTATTTTCTATAACTAATTGGTTTTGAAGATGATAGATTGTAAATGACCTCCATGCTCATTCACGTATATGCGGCAACTGATCAGAAAATTATTCATTGCGGTCTGAAGGGTTAGAGTCGGGATCGCCCCAACTATTGTTTTGGTGGACTGTTTCAATTCAGTCAAATTCCATGGATTCACTTTGTATACCTCTTGCTTGACATAACCCCATAAAAAAGGTCATGTCAGGTGACCTAAGAGGTCAGCGGCAAGTGAAGTTTCTGTATATTAATTTATTAATTTGTTTGGGAATTTTCGTTGGAGCTCCACCATAAACGGCCTGGCTATGTGTGCAGTTGCTCCATCTTGGTGGAACCAAATGCTTTGAAACGGATACGTCTTCGGCGCAGTTCTGGGTAAAAAAAACTCCTTTAGCATCTCTAAATAACGGTCCCCATTAAAATTGGCGTTATGTTTGTAGCATGATTCGTGCATCACCCTGTATTTCATGTGAAATTTTTTGATTAAAAATAAATAAATAAAAATTTTGAGCCGCCGCGAAAATTTCTGAGAGTCTGGTAGTAAATTCAGAAAAGAAACGGTTTGAATCATTTTTACCATTTTGTAGTTTGACTCCATTTGGCTTTAGTTCTGATACAGGTTAAAGAACTAAATTGAAAAAACAATATTTACGTTTCAGGTGTGGCTCACAAGTGGAACATATTTATCTAGTAGGACACCAAACACACGTTTCGAATATATGTGTCTTTAAGAAATTTTCAATAATTCTTGCAAATTGTTCCATACCTAAAATTAAACCATGAAAATATATGGTAAAAAAAGGGATGAAGTCATCCAATTTATATATGGTTGTGGGCATGGCTAAAAGTAAATCATGAAAACAGTTGTTAAAAAAAGGGATGCAGTCAATCCAATTAATATACACTGCCGCTCACTTGAATAGCGCTCCCCTAATCATTTAACAATATTGACTACTATTTAAAGTACATTTCACATAACGGTTCAGTTTTTACTTATTTGTTTCTTCTTCTTCCACACCATCATCTACAAAAAATTTCAAGCCATGGAAGTGTCCTTTTTAATTCGCTTTTTTCTTTTAAATGAGTGAAAAATGTGTTTTTCTTTTTTGATCCATTTGAATAGCACCCCACACGTGGCAATCAGTTTAAGTGTGAATGTCTTTTGCAGATCATCATAAATCAGATCGGATTGTAGTAATTGTGTATAATTAAATAAGAAACAATCGACTTTAAGTAAAATGGGCCGAGCTAAATGCTTGAGTGCCGAGGAAAGATTCAAAATTAAAACCTACAAGGAGTGTGGACTTCTTTCATCAAATAGCCAGAAAAACTAATAGAAGTCGTAAAGTTATATCGACATATTTACGTGATACCGAAGGCTATGAAAATAATATGAAAGGTCGAACAGCAGGTGCTATTACAGCCAGCTGACAAGAGGGCTATTCTGAGATAAGCCTCAAATTCATACGAATCTGCTGCCAAAATCAAGGAAAAATCTGGCGTAGGTGCAAGTGTATCAACGGTAAAAAGAGTTATTTTGAAAGCAGTACATTTGCAACGCTTGAGGCTTAAAAACAAACCGACGACTATGATGTAGAGTAGAGAGTGGAATAGAATTATATTTTCCGACGAAAAAAAACTAGAGGGTCCTAATGGATATAATTACTACTTAAACGATCTTCATAAAGAGGAGCACCTACTCAATCGATTACACAGCCGAGAAAGTGGAGTTGTGGTATGGGGTGCGATCTCTTATTATGGCACAATACAGTTTCAGTTTCTCTCTGCAAAAATGAATGCGACTTCATACAAAGCCGTGCTGGAAAAGTTTTCCTGAAGTTAAAAATGTTTTCAGAGACTTGGAATGGAAATTCCAGCATAACAACGCGGCAATCCACACAGGTAAGAGTCGTCGAATCATGAATTGAAAGCCAAATGTTGAGGTTATAAACTGGCCGCTTTACTCTCCAGACTTAAACTCTATTGAAAACGTCTGACAAGCAGACAAGCAATATTCAAGGAAAAGTGAACTCAGTAATGGAATTAAACAGGTCTGGTCGTGCATTTTGCTGGACCTAATCAAAAAACTAGGATTTTTTAGCGAACAGAATATATGAATATATTCTCAACCAGGGCGGAAGCACCCACTACTAAATTTTACTTAAAATACTTATTTTTAAATTAGATGTAAGCAAACAGTAATACCTTTAATTTAGAATTAATTTTTTCGTGTATAATCTAATTTTTGTAAGGGAAGGCTATTCAACTGAACCCAAAACTGAAATTGAATTTCCGACTTTTTTTGTGTTTAATGATTTAGTGATTAATTCATTAAAATCAAAGAAAATTTATGTTATAGGATTACAGCAAATACGTGAAATATGATTCATAAAAGCACAACCAGTTCGTTATAATTATTATTTTGGAAAAAATCGAGCTTAGAAAAATATTTAAAAAGGGATGATATTCAAGTGAGAGGGACTGTACATTTGGAATCGTACTGGTTGTTGGCATGGTAATCAAAAAATTAGGTTTCGTTAGAGAATAAAATCAATCGATATACTATGCAAGACAAGTAGTCATTTTTGATAGGCCTTTTTATCTAATGCTGAGTTGGTATAACGTTCACGACTTTATGGACCGCAGAATTGGTTCGAAAGTAAAATATTTACCTGAACAAGGACAAACCCACCTTTGGAAATAATGAAACATTTCGATATATTTCTAAACCTTTACGTTAAATAAAATCGATGCGTAGTGGGAATTAGTAGAAAGATCACACATTTTTTTAAAGGTCGGAGGCGTGGCTAATGAAAATTTTTAAAATATCCAGTGTTAATTTCATTGTAAAAATGAACAAGGTCGATATATTGCAAGAAGGGAGTATTTTTGGCACGCTCACTCATCTAAAGAAGAAAGTCTATATTAAATGGATCTGTCTGATGTTTTACATTTCTGATGCGAGCCCAGGCAATGACGCTGGAAACGTTAAATCTTGAGCATAAAAAAACAAAAAAGATGTTATTAGTTTTAAAAGTTGGCATTCGAGAAACATTGCACACACTTGTTTTTTTGTATTCAGCCACAACAATTTTCAATCTTTTGAAAATGCCTTCAATTTTTGTCCACACCTGTATATTTCTGGGGTTTTTAACGCCAGAACTCATTCAATATTGCAGAGCGTGTATAAATTTGTATCATTCACTTAAAGGCAATCTTATCATGATATATGTGTTTGAACTTGATTGTGACCCTCTGTGGCACACTGATTAGTACACACGACTGTCGTTCGCATGACCGTAGGTTCAATCCCGCATACAGCCGTCGATAACCTCGACTTTCCGACGAGCACTTCGAGTAGTCGAGTAATTAACAAGTCTTGTAAATGCCTCCCTAACTGTTTGGAATCGTCGTTAAACAGCAGGTCTCATTAAGCGAATCTAAAAATTACGCGCATGTAAGCTCACTAAATATGAGAAGCTCTCCCATATCTCATTCATGGGACGCGAGGGAATTTGCTTTATTCATTTGAATTTGATTTAGTTAGAAGACATTCTAATATTTAGTTCAAATTACGGGCAGGAAGATGAAAAAATAAAGTCATTTTATGTATCACAAAATCTCGGTTTTCTTAACAGTCGAATAACTGATTGTTGTATTATTTTAATTAATGCATACAAATTTTTTGTAGTTAATACATTTGATTCATACCACCGATTGTCACGTTGTTTGTTGTGGGCAAAAAATCACATTCCGTTGCATTCACTTGCATAATTTGGAATGTTGTTGAACGCAATCGTGTTAGTCGTGTGACCATTTCAATCCTGCACATATGCGTATATAAGCTTATGAACTTTTAATTAAAGCGAAAATAATTGTTTTTGTTGTCGTGCTCAAATTAAATGATTCTATTAAAAACATATGCACATGAATAAATGGATCAGTTGGTATTTTGCATAAATTTGTAAACAAACAGAAATATATTTTTGTTTTTGTGTTGACATTTAACACATAAATTAATTTATACGAAACAATATTGTTTGGAAAAAAAAAATAATTTTTGGAAAAGCTCATGGCTACGACTTTCATTTTAATTGATATCTGGCATAAATTAAGTCAAACACCCCATCCATAAAACAAATGTTGTTCAATTTATCTCAAGTTGATAGTAGAGTGGCTAAAAGTACAATTGAGAGTGCAAATCATATAACTTCTGTCAAAAACGTATCATGAATCGTTTTAAAATTGCTGGCGAAAGATATGAAAATTTCTTTCCTTAGTTTAGCGCAACTGATTTTAATTATGATGACAAGTTTGAGTAGGATCTGTCAACCAGTGTACTTACAACAGCGGCTTAAGTCAATCGATATCATTAGTGCACGGCAGTTTGTATCACAAATGGAAGGATGGGGCGAAGGAATTTGTCTCAAATTTTGTGTTGACGAACGAAATTTTGTGTGCTGGTGCATTGAAAGTGTTACAGCAAGGCATTCTAAGCATTCAAAGATCTGCACATATGTGCAGTATAAAACCATCGCCCATCGGCAAATATGACTGAAGATACTAAAGAAAGAGTGAAGGAAATTATAATCGAAAACCATTATTTCAATTCGAGAGAAACAGCTCATGAATTTAATATGTCCTATAACTCTATTCATTCCTATTTTGGTAGATTGTTTGGACATGATACGATTCGTTACTATCAAGATTTCTTAGAAGACACCATCGCTTTCATGGAAAATGGTACTGTAAAGTTGATGCATGAGCATGCTGGATAGCATTAATTCCAATCATAAGTTCATAGATTTGACTTCCTTCTCCTCTAAAACTGAAATACCCGCTTCATGGTAAAGATCATTCTGGAAAGCGCCTATAGAAAATGTTTTACAGATTCAGAAAAATGTTGGCATATGCGAACTGCCCCAAAGGGACTTCACTCTAAAGCGACCAAATAAACCTTGATAAATAGAAGAAATCTGTGAGTTTTATTCAACTTTCTTAATGAAATGCATAGAGTAGCGTTTGTTCTAGTTTGAAATAAAAAACAAATTTTGTCAGTTTCCCATAAGCACACTAAAAATTTTAAATGTCATTTACCTGCTTGTCACAAATAAACTATATAAAGTATCCCAAGAGCGGTCTCATGAGTTTAGGAAGAATACTGATATCACATTGTGCTATATCAAATGGGTGTTATAGTTTTGGAACGGTATCAGTTGAAATTTTGTCAAAAATCGCCGAAACAGCATCGTGAAATGGAGCACTAAAAAAACTAGCCGACCTAAAAAAGAAGACACAAAAAAGTTGGAAATAATTTTCTTTATTGTTCAAAATAATCTCCTTTTAACTCGATACATTTTTTCCAGCGATATTCCATAGCTTTCATACCCTGTTCATAGTAAGAAATGTCAAACTTCTTAAAACAGCCATCGCCTACAGGCTTCACCTCTTGTTAGCAAAACTTTTACCACCGAGCCATTTTTTCAAGTACGCAAATAGCAAATAGTTCGAGGGACTTAATTTTGTCAATAAGAAGCGTGAATTTATTAATTTTGGCTATCGTAATAGTGGATGTGTGAACTGGAGCACTGTCTTGACGAAACAACACTTTCTTTTTCGCCAAATGCGACATTTTTGCCATAATTTCATCACATAAACTCCGCAAATTTGCATAATACTCGCCGTTGATGGTTTTATCTTTCTGAAGATAATTAATAAAAATAATCCCATGCGCATTCCAAAAAACAGACGCTATTACCTTGCTTGTATATGGAACAGTCTTCGCCTTCCTTGGGCACGATTCCAGTTTTAAGGCTCTTCTTTTGCACTATGGGAATGAAAGACCGTCCATACCTAATAGAGCATGCCGTTAATACAGGGGCCATATGAATGTTGGCGATTTAATTCTTCAATTTCTCGGTAACGCGCGGCGCGGGGTGGCGGGGGGATATGTTGTTCGCTGCGCCGCTTCATGGAAATTTAGTCGCCCTGGAGCCGTACACGGGAGTGCAGCGTGCACTTTGTGTCCGAGCGTATTACGAAAACAATAAATCAGTGATTACTGCACGACGTTTGTATCGGCATGAACACGGTTTACACGATTTATGCGAAGTTCCAAGCGCCAATGTGATACGAAAATGGATCAGAATGTTCGAAACAACCGGCTCAACAGTACCAATTACGGTTCGTGCCGACATTGTGGAGCGTGTTCGTGTTTCAGTTCAGCGAAATCCGCAACAGTCAACACGTAAGAGAAGTCAGTCTTTGGACGTCAAAAGAACAACTTTACGACGAATTTTGAAACGTGATTTGCATTTGAAGGCTTATAGGATTCAGATAGTCCAAGAATTAAAACCCGATGATGCCAATAACCGACTTAACTTTGTCAATTTGATGCTAGAAAAGGAGGCATATTGAATGGCCCCCACGTAGCCCCGATCTCTCTCCATGCGATTATTTTCTATGGGGCTACCTCAAATCGGTAGTCTACGAGAATAATCCGACCAATTTAGAGCAGTTGAAGAGGAACATTATTCAGGAAAGTAACAAAATACCGAGAACAACTTTTCAACGAGTTTTCCAAAATTTGCGACTTCGGTTCCAAGAGTGTCAAGCAGCCGAGGGAAGCCATTTGGACAACATTATTTTTAAGTCTTAAAAATTCCCATGCTTCTACTTTTTAAAAATACAAATATATTTTTTTTATATTTCGTAGTTTTTTTTTAATTGAATATTTAAACCGCCAACACCCTTATGGCCCACCCTGTATAAAGGAAAATTACGAATCAATGACTGAAATTTTGAAATTACTCAAATACAGTGATAATAATTTCAAGATCTGTGGTGGACCTTAAGTTGTATATATAGTATAGACCATCGTAAATAACTGTAGATTAATCTGTTTCAGGTCATTGGTTTGTTGGCTGGTATGCAAGGAGGTCTCACAAAATATTATTGTTTCCTTTGTCTATGGAATAGTCGCGCTACATGTCATCATTGCGTCAGAACAGAGTGGCCAAAAAGAACTGAGTGTTCACCAGGAAAACAAAACATTTTAAATAAACCATTAATTGATGCAAATTACGTTCTTCTTCCGCCGCTGCACACACACTTGGTCCCTTTTAAGAGCTTTGTCAAGACTCTGCACAAAGATGGTGCAAAATTTTATATGCTAAATTCAAGGAAGGCATAGTTGTTGGCCCTCAGCTCAGCAAGCTATTGAATGATGATATTTTTCACAATGTTTATTGGAGAAAGAATATGCAGCCTGGAAATCTTTCAAGGGCATCGTGAACAGTTTCCTTGGAAACAATAAGTGTGATAGCTACATACAAATTGTTGCTGAATTATTGAAAAGTTTTCACGAATTAGGTGCACGAATGTCACTCAAAATGCATTTTCTTTATTCGCGTATTTCCCACAAAACTCAGGTGCGGTGAGCGACGGACAAGGGAAGCGTGCTTACCAAGAGTTAGTGAAAATTGAAAGAAATTGTCAAGGATTTTCTGACAAAAGCTTGATGGGAGGCTATTGCTGGACTCTAATACGTGAAACCGAACCAACGAAAAACAATTCACTTTTGAAAATTTATTGATCTTTAAATAAACTAACGATTTTTTATGTAAAAAACGAATAAAAACATTGTTTTTGTATCTCGAAAACTTAATTACCCTATCCGCCAAATTACCCTAGGAAAGATATTTGGTTGCTCCAGTCCAAAACCTTGTTGTCTGGTGTTATCGTTCAAATGCATTGCTTAAGATGATCCAAATTTGTTCTGTTTTGTAAACTTCTTCTTCGCAATATTCTCACAAGGAAAATTCATATGAGCAGTAAAGTCAGAAGTCCCTGGGGTCAGCGGAATGTAGAGATTTTTAAAATTAGCTTATTGTAAAATTTTCGCTGCGATAACAGGCCTGGATACGGTACAAATTGCTCCACCTTGTTGAAACCACACAGATTCTAAAGGGATTCTGGAAAGAAAACTTTTTCAACATCTTGGTTGGAAATTTCATTAGCCACCCCGTATAGCCTTGCTGTTTTGATCTTTCCACAAACAGTTCTTTTGTTTGAAAACATTTCTGTTTGTCTTATATTCTGCTCATAATTTTAATTAATTATTAATTAATTAATTGGCTATGGCTTTGCCATGTATGAGATATCATGTCTGGGCGCGATTTTTATACCAAAATATAATTTTTGCGAGGACTTCTAATTCAAAATTGTTGGCAATGAATACAGGTTAGGGGCGTTGTGTCATAGTAATTTAAAGTTTATTGCAGTAGGCTGTAAACAGCCTGGGAATATGCGGCTTTGTGACGCCTAGCTTTCCGCGCGTTCGATTATGCACTTTTGTTCACTTTGCTCAATTTCTTACTTGCCATTGCGGCAACCAGATGGTGATTTGAGTCAATATTACCATCACGGATCACAAGTCCATCCAATGCACTATAAGAGACTGTATTGAAAATCTTTTTCCACGTTGTGAGACAGCTGTACAGTCGGTACATTTTATATTACTTTTACATGAAATGAAGAGGAATCCCTTCCACAACACTTTTAGATGTTAGACATGCAGGTGATTTTCGATGGAAAATATTATAGCCATGTAGACGATTTGAGACTTTAAAATAACTTTTAAAAGTGTTTGGAGTTTTAACAAATTTTGTAAAACGCCGAGGAATATTTCATTCTTGTTTTTGGGATATATTAATATCCGATGCTACTTATAAACTCTGTAATACGATAGATAAATTCAATTCATGTAAATCTGTAAATGTATCGATACTTTTCTGCCATCAAATCATTAGCACAGTCGTTCAGTGTGATCACATGGAGAATAAATCATCCACCTTCGAGCAAAAAACTGAATTTTGTAATCGTGATTCTTAGTAGAATAGTTTCTTCTATCCGTATTGTGAGCCAAATCTCAATTATGTTTCCTTTAAAACCATCCATGTACGTTCTGTGGCGCTACTATTAATTTATTGGCAATTAAGCTTGATCTAAATTAAAATATTCCGCGTATCTCTAGCTGTTGGGATTTGTGAATTCAGTTCAGTTTGTTGTTCAACCAATAAATGTTTGTTTAAGCCCAAAATAATGAATAACTTTAATTCTATTTCCCATTTGCAATATCCCCATTAAATAAACAATTATTTTGGAAATATGTTTTAGATTAAATTTTCAAATCGCTATAGCTTTATTATACTGCAAAAACAAAACGCAACGGAGAGAGAAAAATAACACATTTCTATTTATTTTACAACTTAATTTTTAATCATCGTAGTGGCCAACAAATTGCAACAGCGGCTGTGGCAGCAGCAACGGCCAGTTCCAGCAAAGTCAACAAACACGAAATGAATTGAATTTATTTATTAATTCAGACAAACGCAGCGCAATTACAGGCCAGTGCTCTAAATGCAAAAGTTTCATTTGTACAGAAAGGGTAACAAAGTTAACGGTGGGAGATCCCAAACGACGGAATCGCAAACGGCAAACAACCAACATAAACTCCTACCAAATCATTGAAAGAGACTCAGTCATTAGCCACAATAATTTTGTGGGAGGTTTGAGGGTCCACAAAGTTGCCAAGGACTAAATGCTCGAAAACGATTCAATTTGAAAATGTTCTTTTTATCGACATTAAGTCCGCATGGAAGAAGTATATCTAATTTAAATATCGCAACGGTGTGAGTTGTCGCGGAAAATTATTTTGAAGTTGTGAAAGTGGCCAAATATTAATCTGAAATTTGTCTTCGTTATTGAAATTTAAGAAGGTTGTTAAAGTTAAATGCAAACACAATTACAGCGACTTGGCGGTAGATGGGCGGAGGTTTGTTGATTATATCAAATAATTGAAGAACGAACAAATGCTGAGCATTATTACAGAAATATTTCCACTTTGTGTCGCAGGATATAACAGTTTAATATTAATCTGCGGGATGAAATTAAAAGAGAACATTACATTTTCCCTAATTGCTTAAGCATTTAGACACAAGAATTGGTTGCCGTCCACCGTATATTACCTTTGTAACAATGAATTTGAATAGCAACAGCTAAAAAATAATGGCTTGTCGTTAAACTGAAAATCATATTAAATTAATAGTTTTCGATTAATTAAAGCATATTTTTGAATACATCATTCAATATTCAGATGCTGAGTTTTGTTCAAAACTTTTAGAATTTAGTATAAAACTTTAATGGAAGACATAAAGTATAGTCTGGAGCACAGCCAAAAAAATTCTACATTATATCTCTAGGTCACATGAGAATCGGCATTAACAGTAACAAACGGAACGGAGCCCGCAAAATCATAATGACTATCGCAAAAGCTATGAGGACTACAACTGAAGAATTACTACTAAATCCCACCAAATTTTTTGATGTAACTAGCCGACCTGGCAAAGAAGACGCACAAATGTTGGAACAAATTTTTTATATTTTCTAACATAGTCTCCTTTTAACTTGATACACTTTTTCCAGCGATATAGCTTCTATACCCTATTTACAGTAAGAACTGTCGAACTAATTAAAATAGCCATCAAACGCAGACTCCTCCTCTTCATAGCTGGCAAATGTTTTACTACTGAGACATTTTTTCAAATTTGGAAATAGAAAATAGTTCGAGGAAGCTAAATCTGGCACATTAGATGCGTGATGAAGCAATTCGAACTTTAATTCAATAATTTGGGCCATCGAAATAGTGGATGTGTGAACTGGAGCATGTCTTGATGAAACAACACTTTCCTTTTTGCCAAATGCGACCCTTTTTCCCTAATTTTGTCATCTAAACACTGCAATAAATTAGTATAATATTCTTCGCCGTTGATGGTTTTTCCTTTCTGATGATAATCAATAAAAATAATCCCCATGCGTATCCCAAAAAACAGACGCCATAACCTTGTCTGCAGAAATAACCGTTTTCGCCTTCTTTGGACACGATTCTTCCATTCCAGTCCACTGCTTTGACTGTTCGCAGGTGTTTGTCTCAGGTGTGAAGTTGTGGAGCCAAATCTCATCCATGGTTATAAATCGAAGCAAAAATCCGGTTTAATTTTGATGAAACAATCTACTGAAACATCTTCACGACGCTGTTCGGGCTCTATTGAAAGCGAGCGCGGCATCCATCTCACACACAACTTTCTCATCTTCAAATCTTTGGTCAATATGTGATGTATAGTACTTTTTGAAATGCCTATCATTTCAGCTAGCTCACGCACCTTCAGAACACGATCATCCAATACTAATTTCTGCATTTGCTTAAACGTGTCTGGCGTGAACACCTCAATTGGTCGGCCACTACGGTGTTCGTCTTGGCAGCTCGTACGGCCTCGTTTAAACTCTGCCACCCAATATTTTGCAGTCGTAAACGAAGGAGCAGATTCCCCTAGAGCAAAACATAGCTCGGCTTTATTATTGGTTGGACTGAGACCCACCTTTCAAATGGAAGTATTGAATTACATAACGGTGACCTATTTTTCCCATATTTACAAATTCACTGAGATCGTTTACTTTTGATGGCTCCTATATAGATGCTAAACAGCGAGACACATTGAAACTTAAACAAACATATGTTTTATAAGGTTGCCACATTTCACCACAATAATTTTTTCCAACCTACTGACAACATCTATACGGCAGTTCGGCTGATTTTGTGATTGCCTCCGTATATTTCTATGTCAGATCAGAATCGCAGTAAAAAAAGGGAACGGAGCCCGCAAAATCTTGACGAAAAACGCAATGAGCACTATAAGGACTACTACTGAAGAATAGCTAGCTGGAATGGTTGGAACCGAGTTTTGTTTGTTTCGGGAAATAAGGAGTTAATTTTCGCCCGCTGCTACTTGAACATTAACAACAATAACATCGGAGTGCCGAAGTATATGATTTCTTCTACCACGGCTTTGCCATCAATTAAACAAGTGACGTTTGCCCAAAAATTGAGAGAAGAGTGGGTATTGATTGTACACAGGTGCCTTTATCCATTGACCTCCGTATATTTCTAGGTCAGATCAGAATCGTAGTAAAAAAAGGGAATGGAGCCCCCAAAATCTTGACGACAAAGGCAATGAGCACTATAAGGACTACTACTGAATAATAGCTAGCTGGAATGGTTGGAAACGAGCATTGTTTGTTTCGGGATATAAGGAGTCCACTTGCTCGAGCTGCTACTTGAACAGTAACAACAATAATATCGGAGACCAAAGTAGCTGATTTCTTCTACCACGGCTTTGCCATCAATTAAACAAGTGATGTCTAACCAAAAATTAAGAGAAGAGTATTGATTGCACACAGGTGCCATTGTGGATTGATCAAATTCTCTATCGATGAATGAATCAGATACTACTCCCAACTGGAGAGATGTATAGCTTAGACTTCTTGGTGTTTTGATACAAGCGGATGAATCTCTTTCAACAATTGATTGTACCTACAATACATGAACCTATCATAGTCAGCGGAGAATATCAGCATCACACATACATATGAGAAATCTATGAGTTGTACTGAGATATTGACGTGTTCCAACGCTTCAAAATAAATCTGTATGAGCGTATTTCTGTCTCATAAATTAGGAGGAAAGCACAGAAACCTGAGGCATTTAGATATCATATACACGTGTAGCGTATAATAGATAATAAGTAAATATAGGGTGATTTTTTAATCGTAGTTTTTTTTTTTAATCGAATAAAACACTTAAATTTGCATCATATATTAAAATGTTTTACTGGAATCTATAAATTTGTCTTTGCCATCCAATTTTTAAAGATAGTCTCATGTAAATGTTGTCCGCGGCTCCATCTCAAAATGTCGATTCGGAAGATCAAATTTTTCGCCACTTTTTCGAGCATTTCGGTCTGTATTCCACGAATAACGCGTGTTATGTTATCCCGTAAGGTTTCAGTAGTGTTCGGCTTGTCCACATAGACTAATGACTTGCTCACCAAATTCATCCCTCAACATATCCATTGTTTCACGATCATGTGTGGCATGTTGCATCGTCCTGATGAAACCACATGTCAACCAAGTACAACTCAGCCAATTGGGGTAAAAAAATCCTTGTGGTTGAGTAACACATGCCCAATCGCTGAGAATGGCGACGAATTGACATTTCACGATCGTCATTAACACTGGCCGCTACGGCTGTAATATTTTCTTCGGTACGCACTCTACGCGTGTGAGTCGATGGTTTTATGCCGAACAAAGTAAATTTGGTGCGAAATTTGGAGATAACAACACGAATTGTTGATTTAGCAGGTCAATTATGACGACCATAAAATGGTCGTATCAAACGATGCACATTTGTCACAGAGCACGAATTTTGATAATAAATTTCAACGATTTGCAATCTTTGCTTGTTTGTTAGTCTTTCCATAATAAAATGGCAGAGTATACTATACACTTTTCACTTTGACAGATGACGTTTGGACGACATTGCACACCAGTGCTGCCAACCTAAAAAACTTAAATCTTAAAAAATCACCCTATATAAAGTGCAGCAAAAAATTCATTATTTTTGTACGATATTGAAGGCTTTACTTAGCATGGCTATAATGATCCGATTTAAATCAAATATATACCATTTTGTTTGATAACTTATTGTCATTTGGAAGGTAATTCTTTTATTCCTCTTTCATAGAGACCTCAATCTGTATTGGCAACAAACTGGGACAGTCGATTTGCGGCTAATTTTTCACCAGCAAAATCATTCGCCATAGACAGAAAGAGGTGATAATCACTTTGCGCCAGATCCGTACTTTACCAAGCACCCAAAGCGACTCACTGTCAATTTGTGTAGCCTGACGTTGTCCTGATAGAACAAAATTCCTTTTCTATTGGCCCCACCTGGTTAGTTCTGCGCGACTTCTTCCTCCAGATGGTTCAATTATTGACAGTACAAAACCAGGTTTGACCTTAGGGGAGCGATAGATGATTTCCTATCAATTTTATCAAATATACAACACCCGGCTGCATGTTCTTCTATTCATGGCAAATTATCCAAGTTGTTTTTTTTTTCTAAAATTACGAACTGCTGCTTTAATTAGTCGCATTGAAATTCTTTGCGCCTTTGTATACTCTAGAGTAATTAAATATTGGTTATTTGTTGTTGTTTGATTTTTATTTCTATCCTTTGGCAAAAGCGAATAGCGAATTCGAAATTCGTTAGACAACCATATTTTATTAACTTAATTAATTCAAAATGAAGTCTATAGACCTCTTTCCACCCACACGGGCATTCAGCCAGGCGCGCGTTTCAATTCATTTCTTTTTTTTTTTTTTTGGCTAATTTAAGAATGCTTTTGGGGCCGAGCACGTACTTGAAGTCACATCGTCCATGCGTAAACAAACCCCATGTTGGAAAAACTTATGACCAGCCAACTTTCCGCATTTGTTTTTAATGCTTGACACATTGACGCCACATTTCATAAAAATAAAGTCAATTGTTATTTCACTGGCTGGATCCCTTCGGTCGTAAAAGGAAAGGGATAACTTACTTTAAAAAGTCTCTTAACGTATTTACAAATGAATTTTCAGAGAAAGTTTCCAGTTGTTGAGCAATGCCGCTGTGCTCTGTACCCTGGCGTTTCCTTACGCTCAGATGTTAATTCCATTAGTCAGTGAAGAAAAAGTTAAAAGTTTTCGGTTAATTTTTGTCTTCGCTGAAAATTTTTTAAAGTTAAATAGTAAAATATTGCTCAACTTTGGTTGTACTTCACAAAAAGGGGTAGGAAACACTTAATTCAATTTGGGCAATGAATATAATAGTGATTTGTGAATAAAATGTTTTAAAAACAGTCTTTTTTTTGTTGTTTCTTAAGAACTGAAATTAATTATTTAAAACAACTGTTGTGCAATTTGCATAGTAAAGTTTTGGGGGTGAAAGAAAACAAATAATTGATGTTTCCTTGCAACTCGTTTACTGCTTGTGACGCCTCCTTTGGTCATTAAAACGTATACTGAGAATAAAGTCATAGATCGACGCAGCGATGGTAACTGCATTAAACGTCTGTACGAGGTGTGTTCCAAAGGCAGTACTAAAATTTTATTTGATGCTATAGTGGTATTTTCATTATATTGGTGATTTGATTTTCGACATATGTCGACATGTGTAATTCTAAATAAATCTATGACAATTAAACAAATATGTTCTCTCATCCCGATCGAATTGCACTATATATTATATAGTTGTTGTCATCTCCACAAAGTAATTTTTTTTTTCATTCATTTTCTTTATTGGATCTTTCTTTCGAAATTTACAATATGTATTCAAATCTTAATCCTATCTTAAAGTAAAGTATCCTGCCATTGACGGATCTTGTTTTTGTCGAGCAGAACTGTTCATCACCGGACCAAGTCTAGCGTGTCCTTTCTTCTCAGCCATATATGACCGGGAAAATGTTGAAGGTTTTGAGCGAGTGGGTTTGAGTGGGAGGACAACTTCGATACATATGACCTGCTTAATTTTTTTATTTCCTCGGTAATATAAGGAATGTTTAAATCTTTGTGTATGTTATCATTCCTAATATACCACAAAGTAATAATAAAACAATACTCTCACAGAATATTGTGCATTATCTATTGAGATTCAGTACCAAAAATTAGAACAGCGCCAATAAAACTTATTACGAAACAGGACGGCTATCATGACCAGTGTCTCGCTCTTTGTTAAAACAATTTTTCCTATCACCTCAAAATGTGTATCACACAGCCCGATTTTTGGTGATTTTTGCCAAAATTTTAAATTTCAAACTTCGATAGGTCTTGGCGAACAGATTCCGAAGCTGTTTTCAAAAACGTGTATCCATTTAGCACTTTTATATCCAACAAAAAATGTATTCAACGTAAGCATTTGTGAGTCTGTTAAACGCACAATAGATATTTTTCGTGTAGATATCTGATACTCAAGGACAGAGTACGTTTAAAATCGGGTAAAATTGATTTCTTGTTCATGGAAGGACTGAATTCAACTCTAGAAAATTTCAATTTTTCAGTTTTTTTTTTAAAAATTACCCTGCAGTTACAACATACGGTGATGTTGAATAAGTACTGAAAAGAACCGGGCCAAATAAATAATTTTTTAAGGTGCCGCCTTAGTTGTAGATATAGTTATTGAAATTATTGTCATTATTTATTATTTTATTATTATTATTTTCATTTCTAAAAACAATTTCAGTTAACACATATTGTGCGAGAAAAGGGAATCTCTTATACGACGGATAAGTGAATGGGCAGTAAGTGGATGTGTGGGCGGAATGGGTCCAGTAGAAAAGTACCTGTTCTTACAAAAACTCCATCTTTTTTTAACACTACAGGAATTTGTATTACTTTTTCAACAACTTCAGTAGTTATTCATTAATTAAAAGCAATATATGGCAGTGACTAATAGGAAAAGATCATCCTAACTCATATACTTTCCGAAAAGTCCGCCTCTTGGGAGCGTAGATATTGAACAATACAAAAAAATATGAATTTTCACTGGAAAAAGGACAGAATCGATGTAATACAAATTATCAGTCGCTTTAATGTAATCATATGTCAGAATTTGAACGTGATTTCATGAAACCCTTCTATCAACAAAAAGGTTATGATTCCATTATCATTTCTCACATAATGAGTCTCCTCTGAGTACAATTTCCTTTCCAAATGTTTAAATGCTTGTTAATAAGTTCTGATCTACCAGCGTTAAAGTCCGTTTCTGTGGCACACTTTTATAAGGCCTTCTTTCGACCAATTTTTGACGCATGTGAATGTCTTTAGCCTTGATGCGATCTGAATCCTCTGTTGCATATCATACAGTGTTAAATACGACACACAAACTTAAGATGGTAAGAGAAATGTCAGAAGACAAAAAAAAAAAAAAAAAAAAAAAAAACAATCATGAACATGATAAAGGAATTTTCCCGTCACGTGTATTAAAGCAAGTTTTTAAAATATTTTCGAGATCGTTTGTCTCAGATACCCGGCTGTTAAAGTATTGTGGTTGACATTAGTCGCAATTGGGACAAATTGACCCAGTAGGAAAAAATATTTTCATTCGACGACTAGGTACAAATTTTGTCAAATCGAAATTTTTAACATTTTTCTAATATTTTTGAGGACCCGCGCTAAGAAAAAAACAATATTTGTGTTAGTTGATAGATGAGGATTGGAGCCATTTCAATTTACTGACTTTCATAAGAGACTAAACTAATTACGCACATTTTAGTGTTACAGGTGCTGCAAATCGCTACGTTTTTACTAAAATGTGAGATACATTAAAGGACATGAAATAAGCTAAATTGTAATTACTGATCCATAAATATTCGCTAAATCGGGCAATCTGTATGGTTGGTACACAAAGGACCATGGCCACCCCGACTATTTCCTTATCATTCTCTTTTGTTTACCCAGAACTGTGCCGAAGATGTATCCATTTCAACAGCAACTCTCAAACAAATTAATATTCAGTAACTTCACTTTCCGCTGGCACTCAAGGACACCAGACCTGACTGCACCAGTCTGTCTTTTATAGGATGATGTCAACCGAGGAATTTGACTGAATTGAAGCAGTCCATTAAAATAATATGCGATCTCGCAAAAAATAATTTTCTGATCAGGTGTCGCCTACGACACCTTGAAAGTTATTTAGGGTCTACCGTCTTGAAAACCAATTAGTTATATAAAATAAAATTGAAATTTCTATAAAAAAAAAAAAAAAAAAAATATATATATATATATATATATATGTATATACGAGGTGCGTTCCAAAAAAAGTGAATTTTCATTTTTCTAAAAAGAACATCATCATCATTCATCAATTTCTATTTTATTTCCTTCCACGTAGTCCCCCTTAGATATAATACACTTTTGCCAGCGTTTTTTCCAATCCTCGAAGCAGTTCTGATATGCACTTTTTGGTATGTTCCTGAGCTCTCTCAGCGATTCGTTTTTTATTTCCCCAATCGTCGCAAAACGCCGTCCTTTCAAAGGTCTCTTCAATCTTGGGAACAGGAAAAAGTCGCAGAGGGCCAAATCTGGTGAATACGGGGGCTGAAACATGATAACGGTGTTGTTTTCGGCCAAATAATATCTCACAAGCCATGATGACTGAGCAGGTGCATTATCATGATGGAAAAGCTATGATTTTTCCACAATTCCGGGCGTACTTTTTCGTATTGCTTCACGCAAACGGCGCATAACTTCAAGATAATACTCCTTATTTACCGTACGACCTTGTGGTAAGAACTCCTAATGCACTACGCCATAGTAATCGAAGAAAACAGTGAACAAAACCTTGACATTTGATTGAACTTGGCGTACTTTTTTGGTCTTAGCGCTCCTGTACTCTTCCATTGGGACGATTGGGCTTTGGTTTCGATGTCATAACCATATATCCATGATTCGTCACCAGTTATTACTCTTTAAAGTAAATCTGGATCATCGATGCCGTCATTCAACAATTCCTCAGCGATGCTCATGCGACGTTTTTTTGGTCAAAATTCAGCAATTTTGGAACGAACTTCGCTGCCACACACTTCATGCCCAAAATTTCCAAAAAGATTTCATGGCATGAACCAACCGATATGCCGACATCCTCAGCAACTTCTCTATTTGTGATTCGACGATTCTTCATAACAATTTTATTCACTTTCTCAACATTTTCATCGGTTGTTGATGTGTTGGGGCACATCTTCTCAACCTTCTGTGAAAAGTTTGTACCACTTGTATACATTTTTTTTGACTCAGAGTACTCTCAATATATGCCACTGTCAACATTTCAAGTGGTTTTGAGCACTTAATTTCATTTCTTATACAAAATTTTATGCAACTTCTTTGATCCTTTTTTTCGATAGCAGAAAATCGTTAAACATGCAAAACACTTGTCTTATTTATGCCTCTCACAAACAAACTAAACATGCTATATGGATAAAACCTTCAACATATCTTCGAAAGTCGAATGTACGTAGCCCGCAAAATTTGAAAATTCACCTTATTGTTTGAACACACCTCGTACTACTCATTTAGTTTCTATGCCATTTTCTATCTTTCACGCAGTCAGCTTTGATTTTATGACAATACACATTGATACTATATACACTGATGAAAAAAGTTGATTGAATTTCTTATTGTAGCACAATTTTTGCATAATCCTGTAGTTTACTCTACTCTGTGAAATACCCTTAAGAAAAATGAAATGTTAAATCATCAAAGAAGTGGGTGCGTACTGCTGGTGAATGTATTCCCAAAATTCGTTAAATTCTTTCCCCGCTGTTGATCATTCCGCGCAGATACCTGTAAAAACGCTTCCGACAGAATATGCAGCAAAGTATTTATTGCATAATAATTACAACATCCTCATCTAGCAAATCATTGAACTAATTTAAGTCTACTTTCGTTATCCGTGATCCAACTACTGCTCGGCAAAATATTTCTATTACCCTTTCTTTGGTTGTCGCCCAAAAAAGGCTCTCAGTACTAAATTATGCAAGTTACCGTTGACTCATTATAATTAATAGAACGCAAATAAAAGTTTTTTAATATTCTAAATCTTTTATTTAAATTTGAAATACGAGAAACATGTTTATTGGCAGTGGCGCGTGTACATTTCCGCCATGGCCAGTAAGTGAGTGTAATAGCACAGGAAATGGAGGAGATGGGAGAAAATATCGATTTAACCATTTCTATGAAAGATGGACCACATCAATGTCTGCCGCAGTATTGGCTGTGCGAGTGGCAGTAAATGAGTGAAAGGATAACTCAAATTAAATTGTGAAAAATGAATTGCAGTTGCAGATTGACTTATTTTCTTTCGCAACGTGACGCCATGTAACAACTGCCAAAATCTGTCCAATATTTCTTATGTACAGCATACGAGTTCGTTTCACCAACATCATGTGCTCAGATTGAATGAAAAATTTAACCAAACCATCGAAATTAGTTGAGACGGGCAGCAGTGAACATTGGCAATGCGTATTGTATGTGAACCGTGAAAGGAAATTACTGAAAGCGTGAGTTATTCTACAGTTTTGTGATTGTGACTGGTATAATAATTGGGGGAAAATATACCAGACTATGTTGTTGCTACTTTGGAGGGCAAAAATAAATAAACTTTTTATACCCACCATTCTAATACGTCATTCTGATGTAACATCTGGAAATTCCTGATCATTGTAACAATCGACGCCAGAAAATAAAAAAATCTTTCAAAATTAAACCATTTTCGGTTTCCTAAGTGGAATAGTAATGATTAGCTAATAAACGCAAAGAAAATAGATATGAGGGCGGTCTCAGAACTAGCCGACTTAACAAAGAAGACACAAAAAAGTTGGGAAAAATTGTCCTTATTTTTTCTTTCAGCTTGATACACTTTTTCCAGCAATATTCAGCATTTATATAGTCAGAACTGTTTGTAGTAAGAACTGTCAAACTCCCTAAAACAACCATCAACCGCAAACTCCACTTTTTTAATGTTGGCAAATCTTTTACCACCATTTTGTCAAGTTTGGAGGAAATAGTCCGAGACAGCTGAATCTGATGATTAAGGTGCGTGATGAAGCAACTCGAACTTTAATTTATTCATTTTGACCATCGCAATAGGGAATGCGTGAACTGGAGCATTGTCTTGATTTTTGCCAAATGCGGCCTTTGTTCCATAATTTCATTATCCAAATGCTGCCATAAATAAGCATAATAATTGTCGTTGATAGTTTTTCCTTTCTGATCAATAAGCAAGAAAAATAATCCCACGCGTATCCCAAAAACAGATGCCATAATCTTGGCTGCAGATGGAACCGTCTTTGCCTTTCCTGGACACGATTCTCCCATTCCAGTATACCTCTTTGACTATTCCCCTATCTCAGGTGTCAGGTGGTGGACCCATGTCTCATCCATGGTTATAAATCGACGAAAAATTATAGTTATAGTTTTTACTTTCTGATCAATAATCAATGAAAATAATCCCACACGTATCCCAAAAATAGACGACATGACCTTGGCTGCAGATGAAGTCGTCTTCGAATTTCTTGGACACGATTCTCCTATTTCAATACACCGCTTTGACTGTTCCCTTGCCTCAGGTGTGAGGTGGTGCATCCAGGTCTCATGATTAATAATCGACGCAAAAATTCGGCTTTGTTGCGGCGAAACATCGTCAAATACTCTACTGATACATCTGCACGGCGCTGTTTTTGCTGCTTTGAAATGAAGCGTAGCATTCATCCTGCGCGCAGCTTTCTCATCTCAAAATCTTCCATCAATATACGATTTACAGCACTTTTTGAAATGCCTACCATTTCAGCTGGCTCACGAACCTTTAGCCGACGATCATCCAGTACCATTTTGTTCATTTTCTTAACCGTGTCTGGCGTGGACACCTTAATTGGTCGACCACTATGGTGTTCTTCTTGCCAGGTCGTACGGCCTTGTTTAAACTCTGCTACCGAATATTTTACAGTCGTGGACGAAGGAGGAGATTTCCTCAGAGTAGAACCTAGCTCGGCTTTAATATTAGTTGGATTGAGACCTTTTTAATGGAAATGTTAAACTACATAACGGTGAATAATTTATCCCATAGTTACAAATTTAGTAAGATCGTTTACTTTTAATGGCTCAAATCAAAATACTAAACAACGACAAGGTTGCCATTTTACAGCAAAATTTTTTTTTTCAAACTACTGGGACCGCCCTCGTATATAGGAAAATGGACTTGCATAATGTTTTTCAATCTTAAAAGTGCTTCTCATGGAGATTTTCTGTGTGAAAAGTATTTTTTAAGAAACTTTTTAAAATATAGAAAGTTAATTTCCGTTATGAAAAGAACAATGTTTTCTGGGAGGAACAATGTTTTCTGAGAGTAGATTTGTATTCCAATATAAAATGTTGTTCCTGTTTGAAAAATGTCTTCGAAGGACCTATACGAGTATGTGTAATTTGTCTTTACCCAATATGCATTGAAAAGTCATTTCTCCAATGTTGGAGAAAAGCTTAGTTCTCAAGTTGATTTCCAATGTAATTCTCAAGTTGAAGTGAAACTTTTTTCTCCTTATTTGGTTTCAACTTGATATCAAGTTGAGAAATAAATTTTTTTCCAACGTTGGAGAAACAATTTAATTCTCAATTGGATATCCAACACTTTTCTCCACTTGAGATCAAACATTTTTTCAACTTGAATACTATTTGAGTTAAATTAGAGATTTTCTACAAAAAGGCCTGACGATTTTTATAGTGTTAATAATAGAATATTTAAAGTAATATCTATTTCTCAAAATGAAGGCGTTTTTGGAATTGTAGGAAAGGAAGTTTTGAATTTGAAGGACTTTTTCAATATACCAATAAAATCATCCCATTTTAATATTAAATGTTGCGCCACCTTGGAATATTCGAATTCACTATCTCAGCACTCAGTGGAACTAATATCAAAAAAAAAAAAAATAATAATGTTTAGTAATTTCGAGTCCAATCAATTTTTATTTATACCTTTCATTCATCTGTAGATGGATCTCAACAACATATTTACACCAGCTCCAGACTGTGTAACCAGAAAAGGTAAGCATATTTGACTTTTTATTAATATAATTGTATTTAATTTCAATTATAATTTTGATTTATTTATTATTTATCAGATTGGGATGAATTAAATAATAAGATCGAGACATACAATAAAAATGTGCTCAAAGGTATAATTCATTTAGTATATTTCTAAAAACAAAAATACAATAAAAATTTTCAATCTTTTTATGGCTATAATTTGCGGCAATTCAATAGCATTTATAAAAACAGCTTGGAGGAAAATT
Source organism: Philornis downsi (assembly GCA_019455685.1). Taxonomy (NCBI): domain Eukaryota; kingdom Metazoa; phylum Arthropoda; class Insecta; order Diptera; family Muscidae; genus Philornis; species Philornis downsi. The sequence goes on from JAHXMU010000019.1 coordinate 831,596, forward strand.
ATGACAGACGATTTAGCCAACAAATATTGCTGGCAAGGAACGAAAAATAAACAACCCGTACGAGCTCTCAGTACAACGGCGGCATTAAAACGTAATAACATTTTTATGTTCTGATTTGAAATAATTTTAATTAAATATAAATTTTTTCAGACGCCTACAATCAAAAATTTGGTGCTGCAGCTCCAGATACCAAGTCCGAAAGAACCGCCAGCATAAAAAGCAAAATTATTTAAGGGTAAATGAAGAAAAAAATTCATCAAATAATATTTAAAAATAATGTTTAGTCAGTCGACTGGTTTTTTTTAATGAAGTGTTTGTTTTTGCTTCAATGAATTGTTTATGTTGCTTTATGTTATTTAATTATAAAACTTAATATGAATTTTTAATGAATTGTTTTTGTTTTTGTTTCAATGAATTGTTTGTGTTGCTTTATGTTATTTAATTATAAAACTAAATATGGATTATTTTTTACTTCGTTCGGCATTAGGTCATCCAAAAAGAAAAGTTTTTGTTTTTTTTTTCATTCCTTTCAACTCAATATTGTTAAACTCATTATTGTTTACAATAATTTTTATAACACGAACGACGGAAGCTTCGAGCAAAGATTTGCGACTCAAAAACAAACCCCTGATATAGACCAACGGACTTGGTCCAAATATTGGGAGTAAATAAAAATATTATAAAAAAGAAAAACAAAAACTTTTCTTTTTGGATGACCTAAAGCCGAACGAAGTATCAAATAATTTAACAAATAAAGGTCAGCAATACATATAACTAAATATGTGCCACGAAAGGCTGTAATTTTATATATATATATATCTAAAAATACATAATTAAATATATAGTAAATAACACTTTAAAATAAAAAGTTCCAAAAAACGTAATACATTGTTTTAATTTCTTAAATATATATAAATAATTTCTTTTAATACGCAAATTACGTATCTTCAATTTGATTCCCATTGGAGAAATTTCTTTGATATCAAGTTGAGAATCACAAATTTCCCAACCTGATAACTAAGGAAATCACCATATAAAAAATGTGCCTTTTAAGTTGAGAAAGCTATAATCCCACTGTTGAGGTGCATTTGAGAACTAACGTTGGAGATTTGAGAAAGCTATTTGATGTCAAATGTACCTCAAGTTGATATCTAACAAAAATGTTTATTGGGTAAAGAGACATTTTTGGACGAAGTGTCTTTCGAAAACAGTTTTCTTATTAGAAAAAACCTTCCAGAAATATTATATGTGAAATTTGCCTTTCAAGCTACTGTCATGTAAAAAGTATATTTTGAAGACAATTTTCATAGGAAAAATGCGTGTTTTGGAAAATTGTTCTGTGCGAGAACTGTCCCAGATTTTTTTCTGCCAGAAAAATGTGTTTCGAGAAGATTTTCGGAAGGAAAATTGTATTCCAAGAATGTATTCAAATTCAAAGTAAACAAAAAAAAAAAAATATGAAGCAATAATATTGAAGCAATTTTCTACATGAAATGAGCCTTCAAGATGCCTTCTTGCAGAAAGTGTCTTGGAGGACTGATTTACTATCTCCTATACAATAATTTTGATACACTATTTTGCCTTGGAGGTTTTACTTAAACAAATCATGAAAACGTTTTGCATTTGATAACTTCCTTACCTCTAATTTTGCTCTTCCTCACACCATGCCCACATACACATACACACGCATACACTCGGTACTAATGAAAAATGTCTTCGAAACGCTTAATCCATCAAACCATCGTTTGCAAATTCGCGAGTAACACATTTATGCTGAAAAACGATCTGACTGACAAATTCACACGAATATTTCAGCAGCCATTGAAAACGCCGAATGTATTCTATACTTTAGCGAACTTTTGATCAAGTTTTATTATGTTTAAACGCAAAAAAATAATTAAATTTTACAACTAATTGATAATTGCACGCACTTTGCCCAAAAATTCTTATTAGACTAAAGACAAACGATAATAATGCAGAGGCATAACAAAACATCGCCAAAAATGAGAAAAAGAGTTAGGCAAAAAGAGAGGAGAGCAAATATCAACGACGTGTTTCTCAACGTCGTTGTTGTAATAATTAAAAAGAGAGCTCAGAGACAAAAACAACAATGATGGGGACCATCAGTGATGGCAAACATAATTTTGCCGCAATTTTCAATTAACAGTGGGATCCAGCACAGGGGTTCGCAACAGGCACAACTGTTTGAGCTTAATGTACATAAAAAATTGTGCAAATGAGAATACGTTGTATTAGATTCAAAGTCAGCTCTATGTTATTTCGATCATTGGATTTCCACCAAATAACAATAATTTGCTTATGCCACGTTTAGGCGGTGTCTTGCATTAATCGAGAAGTGACGAGTTAAAAAAAAAATAATTTTTTAGCCACCCTAGAAATAAAAAACTTTTATCTTAAAATTATCAGACTATCGAATTGCAATAATAAACGTATTTAAGAATCAATATAGAAATTTCAGTTAGATGAACTGACACATAAGCAACATTAACGGCGACTATATTGGATGCGTTCTTGTGCATCATTTGGAGGATTTAACTCGTGGACCAATTGCACCTTAAAAATTCCTTGCAAAGACCGCCTAGATATCTCTAACTGCTGAGAACGTCGCCTGGTGGAAGTTTCAGGGTTTTCCGCAATACTTGCTTGCACTCGAGCAATGGCCACTTCATTTCGAACTGCACGAGGTCTTCCAGCTCGCAGAAGATCACAGACAGCCCATTGTTGCCCAAAACGCTGAACCAATCGGTAAATTGTTGGAGCGCTAGGAGTATTTCGAACATGAAAGAAATAATAACTTAAAGAATAATAACTTTTGTTCTTTGTTCTGTGCTGAGCCTTTCCATCATAAATTTCCCAAAATATTATTTAGTTAATTCTGTAAAGAGACGAAAAAAAAGACTTAAACAAAAATGTATTCACTGATCAAATCTTAGCGTTACTTATGCGCCATCCTATAAAAGGGCAACAGATATTCCGTCAATTTATATGTGTGTTACTCTAAGTGACATGGCAGTGCAATATTTTTTCATTTGCAGTACTAAATGCTTGATGCGAGCTCAGTTATACGGTTTGCAGTGCAGTTGAATGAAAGGAATAATAAGTTAAATAAGGCAATTTGTATGGGAGGTATCAAAATCATTCCGCTGATTTTTTTCGGAACTTCATTCAGCATTATAACTCAATATAATTAACGAGAATTTAAATAATATCGTGGTACCAATAAGGGCTTGTACAAAGAAAATCAAATTTCAATAAACCAGTTAATTTGTGTGGGAGATACCAGAATGCTCGTGATAACGTCGCCCATTTTCATTCCAAGAATTTAGAATACTAAATGCCCAACATATATGGTAAATTTCCTCAAACTTGGTAGAACCGATTTGAAGAATCGGATTTAAGAATATATGGATTGAATCGGTCATTTGTATGGGAGATACCAAAAAAGTTGTCATTACTAGATCGATTTTTCTCCGACATTGTAGGAAAGTGTAAAACAATGCTATACGTAAAAACCTGCAATACTACAGCCGACTAATTACAAATAGAGGCGACTAATTGATTGAAATTCGGAGTATCGGTAAATTTGTATGGGAGGTACCCGAATAAGTATTTTCATTTTTTCTTTTTCGTTTTAAGATTCCGCTTTGATAACCGCTTAAATGCGCATAATTTGAAAACATTTACTGTAACCGATTGGAAGATGTCAAGCCAAGAATATGAGGATTAAATTATTTGTCCAGTTATTTGTTTGGAGGTATCAAAAGAGGTAGCATTAAGCGGTTTGTGAATCGCAGCTGAGAAAACCCAATGTTGAGGCGGATGGTAATTACGAGGTGTGTTCAAACAAAAAACAAAAAGGTGATTTAAATTTTTCTCGAAAAATATTTTTATGTTTATCAATTTCTATTTTATCACCTTTAAAGTAGTCCCCCTCAGATATAATACACTTGTGCCAGCATTTTTTCTAATCCTCGAAGCAGTTCTGATACATACTTTTTGGTATGTACTTGAGCTCTCCCAGCGATTCGGTTTTTATATTCTCAATCGTCACAAAACGCTGTCCTCTCATTGGTTTCTTCAATCTTGGGAACAGGAAAAAGTCGCAGGGGCCATATCTGGTGGATACAGTGGCTGAGACGTAATTAGGGTATTGTTTTTGGCCAAATAATCTCTCACAAGCAAAGATGAGTGAGCAGGTGCATTATCATGACGCAAATGCCATGAATTTTTTCTACAATTCCGAGCGTTTTTTTCGTATTGTTTCATGCAAATGGCGCACAACTTCAAGGTAATACTCCTTATTTACCATGCGAAGAAACAGTGAGCAAAACCTTGACATTTGATCGAACTTGGCGTGCTTGTTCGGTCTTGGTTCTCCTGGACTCTTCCATTGGAACGATTGGGCTTTAGTTTCGATGCCATAACCATATACCCATGATTTGTCACCAGTTATGACCCTTTCATCATCATTGACGTCATTCAACAATTCCTGAGAAATGCTTATGCGATGTTGTTTTTGGTCAAAATTCAGCAATTTTGGAACGAACTTCGCTGTTACATTTGCCATTCTGTGAAAAGTTTGTACCACTTGTAAACATTTTGTTGACTCAGAGTACTCTTGCCGTATGCCACTGCCAACATGTCAAGCGTTTTTGAGCACTTAATTCCATTTTTTACACAAAATTTGATGCAACTTCTTTGATCCATTTTTTTCGATAGCAGAAAATCGCCGAACACGCAAAACACTTGTCTTATTTATTTATGCCTCTCACAAACAAACTAAACATGCTATATGGATAAAACCGTCAACATAATTTCGCCACGAGTTTGCCAACGTAAAAAAAAACAAAATAATCATCTACAGTCGAATGTACCTAGCCCGCGAAATTTGAAAATTCACTTTTTTGAACACACCTTGTAGTGATGAAAAGTTGGCTACTTCCTATAACGTGAAACTTGAAAACTAGCTCATTTGAAGGAAGCAACCACATGAAAGTGGCAAGCTTTGCTTAATAGGAAAGGAATTGTATCCCACCAGGACAACGGTTGGCCACACATATCAACAGTTGCTTGCCGAAAGTTCCATACGGATCCACCTTACAGCTAAGAGCTAGCATCAAGTGACTATCGCCTTTTCTTGTCTATCGGGAATGATTTTGCTGGGGAAAGATTTACCCTAAAAGGACTTTATGAAAATCGACTGCCCCGGTTTTCTGTTAATAGGGATGACATTTCAACGAAAGAGGCGTAATGGAATTTCCTTCAAAATGGCAACAAGTTATCGAACAGAACGGTGCATATTTGACCTAAACCTGACCATTCTAACTACGCTAAATAAGAAATTCAATGTCATGCATTACATCCTTAAGTCACGTTTCTTTTTTAAATAATATTTGTCGTTGCCAATGCGTAACGGATGATAGATAGCCATGATGATAGTGAGAAGAATCACGGAACAGTGTAGCACCCTTCTCTAAGCACTTAGATTTGAGAATCGGCTTGGGATGCAAGTTTTACGATGCGTCTCCATGACCTCCCCACGATTAGGATTAGGTAGACAATAACTCCAAGAGATCAGAAAAGTAAAGTTGCGTCATCTTCACTGTAATTGAAAGGGCTGAAATGTTATGTATTGTCAAAAAATGCTTTAGGATTCAATAATATAAAAACAAATAGTATTGTATGCCTTCACTGGATCCAAATCTGATTTCGTTTTAAAACCTTGTGAGACACTGGAAACAACCAAAGGCTTGGCTATGCAGGACGGATCCGCTAATACTCATTTGGCTACAGCAGATGTGGCACAAGAAAAGTTGAAATTTTGGTATGAATGAAACTACAATGGCCGAACGGACTATCTGTTATATACTGTGTTTTAAAAAGAAATAGATTATTTTTGCATGGCATTGAAAGCTTTATTTAGCAGATTTAGAATGATCCGATTTAGGTAAAATTAGCGACGTTTTGTTCAATGGCAGCAAGACATATTAAAGGTAATTCCATGCTTCCCTCATAGAAATCCTCGCCCCCTCTTGGCAACAAACCGAGAGACATTTTCACAAACATCTTTTGAGGCGAATTTTTCAGTAGCAAAATCTATCGCCATACACAGAAACAGATGATAATCGCTTGGTGCCAGGTCCGACTTATAAGTTGGGTGCATTACAACTCCACAGTCAAGTTGCCAGAGCTAGTCCCGAGTGACTATCGCTATGTGTATCCTTATGTTGTCCTGATGGAATGCAATTTCTATCCTATTGGCCAAAGCTGACTGTTTCTGAGCAATTGTTTCCTTTTCAAGACCCTATTGATGACAATACATGTCCGAATTAAGAATTTGGCTCCATGAGAACTGCTCATAGTAGATGATTCCTTTTTAATCTCTCCAAACGCAAGGCAAAACTTCCTCATCGTCAATGCTGGCTTGACCACAGTTTGACGACGGCTCACCGCTATTCTTGTAGAATCACATTGGGTTTCTTTTTGTACCCAGCCATACTCAAGTGGTTCCAGACGATTTTTTTTTTTGCAATCCGTAGTTAATTGGCTGTGGAAACAGTAGTTATATGACGGTTGAATTTTACTATCTCCATTTTTTTATTGATATTTTCAACAATTGGCCTTCCAGAGCGTGGTGCTTTTTTGGCATCAAAATTACCGGAGCGAAATGGAAGAAAGCACAATTGTGCGTAATAGGTTGTTACAGTATGAGGACCTTAAACATTATGCACACTTTCGGTGGCCTGGCATTTCGCTTTCGCTGTTATCGAAGCATATCTGTAAAATTTTACCTGTTTTCTCATTGCTGGTGTCCATGTTTGACGCGCATTTAAGTAATAGTGAGGCAAGCAATTACAAAAACTGTTTTGAGCACGAAATCTTATCTTTATAATGCCAAATGGAGATTACTAAAGCCAACTAATGGAAAAATAATGGCTATTATATTATATATTGGGGGATAATATGCCCATAGTCGGGAGGGAGAAAACATGACATTTGAAGTGTCATTGCTTGACATTTGAACAATTGTTATTGTTTGCTAGTAGAAGGTATGAGGTTAGTGAAAATGGAGCGCTACACGAATAAACAATGCATTCTCATTGTGAAATTGTTTTACTAAAATGGTGAAAGTTTTGCGGCTACAGTTCGCAAATTGCGATTAATTTGGGGTCACAATAATGCTCCAAAGGAGTCAACTGTAAAGAGATTAATGGATAAATTTGCCAAAACCAGGTCGATCGACCGAAAATGTCGCAGCTGTACGTGATGATGTCGCTCAAACTCCATCCACCTCAATTCGACACCAAGCTCAGCAAATTGGTGTCTCCATTTTTGACGAAAGATTTGCATCTTCATGCATACAAAGTTCAATTGACTTGGGAACTGTAGCCAGCTGACCATGGACAGCGAAGGGTGTTCTTTAATTGGGTATTGGAGAGACAACATGAAAATGCTGATTTTGCCGATAAAAAATAATAATCTTCAGTGACCAGGCCCATTTCCATCTTGATGGCTTCGTAAATAGGCAGAATTGTCACATTTGGGGTGAGGAAAATCCTCGAGTGATCCACGAGAAACAGATGCATCCTCAACGTGTTACTGTGTGGTGTAGATTTTGGGCTGGAGGAATGATTGAACGTTTTTTTTATGAATATAAGGCATATCAAGCGCAAACAGTCAATGGTGTTCGGTATCGTGAAATGATAACCAGTTTTTCGTGCCTAGAATTGAAGAAATGAATGTGGAGGGCATTTGGTTTCAACAAGACGGCGCCACATGTCATACAGCCAGAGAAACAATTCAATTGCTGCATCAGTCATTTAAATCTTGCGTTCTTGTTGGGACGCCCTTCAGTATCCTGTATAGGTAGTACACACCTATTCTATCTACTGAAAAATCAACTTGAAAATATCCAAACATATAGGATGGAATGTTTTCACGATTGAACCTATATCAGAATTGTCCAATTAATGTAATGTACCAACAATAGCACTGTTCAATGTTACTTTACTTCCCCGGAAGAGAGAAAATGAAAAAGCTGTCATTGGAATAAGTAATCACATTATCTTGCAATATTTGTTTAACAAATTGAAGATTTTCATTAATTTTGACGAATACTCATGTATTCATACTGTATGCCACATATGTTTTACCAAACATCTGACAACAGATGTGCTTACAATCTGTCAATATTTACGGAATAAAACATTCATTTTAATATCACACTTTCAAGTCTTTGACTATACTCGTATATGAAAATATTTTGTTTGCCATTTCAATTTGCTTTCTTTTTCACAAATGACAGCGGGTCCCCTCCATCACATTTATTTTGACAGCGATGACAAGAGGCTTGCGGCCGTTACCACAGAATCTCATTTGCGATTTGCTGTTACCCAAATCATCATACCGTCTCTGTTTATGGAATAACATCTATCTGAGCAACCGATATTTTACAATAAAGAAAATGAACTGCGTTTTTGCTCCATATTAATCGTTGTGGCTGACACATTGATAAATGAAGAGGAATGCAGTTGAATGGATGGCTACGAAGCACAAAGGAATGGAACACAAACTAACGTAGTATTGGCACATGTGAACTCATTACATGTGAACGGAAGAAAGTCAACATAGAGCAGATATTGAAACATATGATCGCAAAACATTCCAATAAATCACAAATGTAATACATTTTTTGACATTTATTTAAGGTCACACGCACACACACACACACACACATGTTAACATCACATGAACAAAAAACTTAATTTATTTCTTGTCTGTGTACATCTTTAAACTGGAAATGCCAGAACATAATCAGAGAATGAAACGAAAGAATGAAAAAAAGTCCAGTAATAGAATTTGCAAATACAAAAAACTGACACAAAAAATGGTTGAATTCTTTATGTTAATCTGCAAACACAGAAAAATAGTTGCTGTTTCATGATAGAAAAATATTTGATAGAATGAGTAATAAATTCAATAATATTTCAAGTCAGTGTTTACTGGAAGTTCCCGAGTTGGAATTGTGGGATATTTTGTCAGCGCAATCGGTATTTCGGAAATGTTATCCAAATTCAATTCGGACTTGTACAGGGTGGCGCACTAATTGCAATACAATAAGAAATTCAAATAGCTTTTTAAATATGCATTTGATATATTTATATTTTTTATACAGAAAATTCAATTTTATTTCATAAAACCAATTGATTTCGAAGATGAAAGCCTGTAAATGACCTCCATGCTCATTCACGGATATGCCACAACTGATGAAGAAATTACTCCTTGCGAGATCGCTTCAATTATTGTTTAAATGGACTGCTCCAATTCAGTCAAATTGCTTGGTTTCCTTTAATACACCTCTTGCTTGACATAACTTTATAACAAACTCTGGTGCAGCCAGGCCAGGTGACATTGGAGGACAGCGGAAAATGGAGTTTCTGGATATTAATTTGTTTAGGAATTCTTGTTGGAGCTCCGCCATAACCGGTCTAGCTATGTGTGCTATTGCTCCATCCTGCTGGAACCAAATGCTGCTGAAACGGATACGTCTTTGGCGCAGTTCTGAGTAAGAAAAAAAACATATTTAATAGTCACCACTGATCCCCGTTATGTGTTTATAGCGTGATTCGTGTGCCACCCTGTATCTCTGATATTACATAAGGTTTAATAACAAAAAACCTATTATTTGAAAATTACATTCAAGGATTTCTTCAGCAAGGTTAAGATAATTCAATTTAGGATCCGAATATGCACCGTTTTATTCGCTAACTTATTGCCATTTTGGAAGTAATTGGAGGCCAACGGAAAGTGGATTTTCTGAATACTAAATTGTTTGGGAATTTTTATTGGAGTTCCGCCATAACCGGTCTGGCTATGTAAGCAGTTGCTGCATCTTGCTGTAACCAAATGCTAATAAGACGGATACATCGTTGGCGCAGTTCTGGGTAAAAAAGCAATCCCTTCAACATCTTTAAATAACAGTCGTCATTAACAGTTGACAGTTCCACGATTCCTGCGCCACCCTGTATTTATTTATACTAATATAATAAACTTAAAATTTTTAGGCCATATAAATTATTAATGGCCTGCTCCTCTATTTCGAATGACAAGTTTTGTTCGTATTCTAAGCGAAAGAAAACCAATTTGCATTTCACTAATTCCACGTTTCTCTACTTCAAATGCATTGTCAACTACGCGAACGCAAATATCTTTTTGAAAGTAAAAGTATTAAGGGTGGATAGCATACGATACGAGGGCGATCCCAAACATAGTCGACCTGACGAACAGATGGTGTCAGTAGTTTGAAAAAAAAAAAAAAATATTTTGGTGAACTGTGGCAACTTTATAAAACATATGTTTTAGGCTTTAAAGCGTTGTTTTGTATTTTTATTTGAGCGCAAACGTAAACGATCTCAGAGAATTTGCAAACAAATTGATCACCATTGTGTAATTTAATATTTCGCTTTGAAATATTAAAGCTGAGCTAGATTCTACACTGGGGGAGTCTGCTCCTTCGATTACGACTGTAAATATTGGGTAGCAGAGTTTAAACGAGACCGTACCAGCGAAGACGGTTCCGTTTGCAGACAAAGGTCATGGCGTCTGGTTTTTGGGGAGCTCGTGGGATTATTTTTATTAATTACTAGCCGACCCGGCAAACGTTGCTTTGCCTTCAAATTTTATTTTTATTGGAAATGTTTCATGCCAATCGGTCTATTATAATAAGAAACGCCTATATTTGCGGAAGAACTTAAAATATGTTCACTCAACCGAAATACAAAATTAAATACCGTTAGCAGGAGCAGAAATAATTGCTTTTTAATTTGTGGTTTGTATAGGAGGTGCCACTCCCCATAGTCCAATCCCGCCCATAGTTGCAGCAGCACTTAAGATATGTACACCAAACCGATGTACCAAATTTTGTTCAAATACCGTAAACAGGAGCAGAAATATTGGATATTTAATTTATGGTTTGTATGGGAGGTACCACGCCCCATTGTCCAATCCCGCCCATATTTGCAGTAGCACTTAAGATATGTACACCAAACCTACGCACCAAATGTTGTTCAAATACCGTAAGCAGGAGCAGAAACAATTGATTTTTAATTTTTTGTTTGCATGGGAGGTACCACGCCCCTTTGTCCAATTGGACCGAATTGTATTTCGACCTTCGGACATAGTTAAAAACCTTCTCCTGGCCGACACGAATAAGCCCTGAAAGTTTCATGAAGATCGGGTACGCCGTGTGAGAGGAGTTCTCTTACAAACTATTTTAGTACACAGACAGACAGATATTCATTTTTATATATATAGATTTTCAGAAAGAAAACCAACCGAGGCAAATATAATGCTAATTTATTGAAGCGTTTAAGTGATAAAATTTCATAATTGCGCATTTGACGAAAAACAAAGTATTGTTTCATCAAGACAATGCTCCTGTTCACACATTCACTATTGCAGTGGTCAACATTAATGAATTATTCGCAAAATTTATTACGAGGGATTATTTTCTATATCCAAACTTTAAAAAATGGCTCCGTGGTGAAACATTTGCCAACAATGAAGAGGTGGAGTCTGCGGTTGATGGCTATTTTAAGAAGTTTGACAGTTCCTACTACAAACGCGGTATTGAAGCCAGTAAATATCAGTGGAAAAAGTGTATCCAGTTAAAAGGAGATTATGTTGGCAAATAGAAAAAAATTTTTTAACTTTTTTGTGTCTTCTTTATTAGGGCGGTTAGTTTTAGGACTGCCCTCGTATCATGCTGTATGAACATATCGAAATTCGCTAGTGAGGTTTGAAACAAAAGCCTCTTTTTGGACCTAATTTGGACCTGTTTCTCTGATTAAATGAGAAATGGGAAAGCTTCACACATTCAGTGAGCTTACACGTATCCTATTTCTAAACTCACTCAAATCACTCTACAGTTTAACGCGAAAGCGGCAGTTTAAAAAGCTTTTATCAGACTTGTCGATTGCTCGACTACTCGAAGCATTCATCAGACGTATCGAGGTGATCGCTGCTCAAATAATGGATGTATGAGGAATTGATCCCGGGATCATGCTAACTGTAGTAGCTTGTACACAGTAGATACTCGATATATGAAATACCAAAAAAAAAATAAAAGAATAAAAACAGAAAATAGTTAACAGGCCCAATATTTTTATTCATGTGGTCAAGATGTTTTAGAATCCCAGAACCATAATGAAATAGTGTTTACTGTTTACTCACAGACTACGAAAAATACCAGAATTAATGATAATTGTTGTTTTAGTTATTGCTTTTTCAAAACACTGAAGTCAGAAACGGATTAGACCGAAATAATTTATACACAAAACTCATGTTTTTAATTCTCTTGCATCATTATTTTCATTTAGCATCTAGAATAGATTAATTTGGTATTTTTTTACCTAAGTCACTTAATTTTATCTATAGTCGAAACATGAAAGTGTAGGGTATGACATACCTTATTATAATTATATGGTTCAGGTCCAATATGAGAATTTTTTTCACCCTCCGATGCATTTTCTGAAAAAAGAAAAAAAAAAAAAAGAAAATAAGAGTACAGAATTTGTGATTTTTCTAAAATTATTCACTTTGGTCAATATCTCTTAAAGCCGAACTTTAGATAAATATAAGAATAGATACGTTAACTATGTGCACATAAGAATAATTCCCCAAGTTTTCCCCATTCAATACAGAGACCAATATCTTCAATTTTTTGAAAATCGCCATGAAATATGAAATTTGCATACATTTTTGTATGGGAATACTTAAGGCATAAAAAATGTGGGTTAATGGGATACAATCTGTCTTTTGGGTAAGGGTTCATACGCTTCTAAGAAAAGCCTAAGATATCAATACCAATGACCTTTGACCCAAATGCGCCACATCTGAGAGTTGCCAATTTTCCTGCAAATTTTACACATCATAGTTTTAGATTAAGTACCATAACAAAAGGTCGGATATTTTCCATATATTTAATAGCCAAACTAAAGTTCATAAATACTTTCGAAATAAAGATGATCCTTAGACAATTTGATGGGAAATTTCGGGAGTACAACAAATTACCTTTTGGTTATTCGATTCATTGGAATTGTAATTCCCCGGAGCAATTCGTTAAATTCGATATTTTGATATTACTATGCTAACTTCATTCAAAAATTATTGAAAATTTATTTGCCTAATTTGCATATCCTTTTATTTGCATTAATGGCACTGCAGTGAATAAACCAAACTCAGCTCAGCTGGAGAACAGTAAAAGAGAAAAAGGAAAAGAAAAAAGAAAAAAAAGCGAAAACTTAAGCAATGAATGCATATTTTGCTAAGTAAAAAAAAAGTGTATGTATTTCTGAACTAATGGATTTCTTAGCTGGAGTTTTTTCTTTTCTTCGGCAGTTGCTTTCGTCCAGTCGTGCGCGCAAATATCTACTAAGCGTGGTAGTACGTTGGTTGGTACATTTTTTTGTATACTTTTCTTAATATTATCAATTTACGTTATTTCTTGTAATTCTATCATCATATTCGCCATAACAGTCACTATAAGTGACTCAAGTTATTTCTATATAATATAGCCAACAAAAATAATATATATATAATAATAAGCCAGTATATTGCGGTCAGAGACAACATGTTGGCACACTACACATATGTAAGTAGAATTTGGTCAAAGCATAGTATGTTCAATTTCAATGAGAGTGATTGCCTCCCACTACGAATGCCACTGAAAAGTTCAAATGTTCACTGGGTACATGCAAGGTGACAGGCCAAGGCCAAATTTTGGAAAAAATCGGATTACTTTTACCATATACCTTATATTTTATTACGGAAGTCACCGAAATAAAATTAAAGGAGGAACATAATTTTGATTAGTTTCAGTTCTTGTTACCAGAAAATTTAATAAAAATATGTAATACATTCTGTGAAAAAACACCGGCAAATGGACAATAAACCACAATTTATTTATTATTCATTCAAGTTTATTGTACCGCCTTTAAAATAAGCCGCTTTCGAGATATTGGGTTGCTCGGAAAATTCGTTCTGTTAATTAATTAGTTTAACACATACATATGTCACTTCTCATGACGTAAAGTTCCTTCAAACACTACCATAACTTCCTTCCACCCCTTCTCTAAACTGTTTACTATTGTTTACTTGTGTTCTCGTTCTAGTCGTGAGTGGTTTTAGCGTTTTAAAAAATTTTCAAAAATTACAAAAATTTAGCGAAAAAGAGCATTTTAGGCATGCTATGCTGTACTACTTCCGAAAATGATAAACAGTTGCTGAAGTCAGCCGAAAAATAAATCCTGTTTATGAAGAAAACGGATTAAATGAAAGAACTCGCCAGTAATGGTTTAAAAGATTTTCTACGGGCGACTTCTCCGTAACGGACGCTCCCAAAATAAATAGTTTCTGAGAAGGTGAGAGATTTAATTATTGTTAATCCCCGTGCAACAGTTAGAAAAATAGCTGAAATAATCAAAAAATCAGTCTCAACTGTTCACGGGGTCATAAGAGAGCTCGGATTTGTGAACAACCTCGATGTGTGGGTACATCACATTGCCTCACCGAGGCCTCACACTGATTTGCGGACATGTCAGAAACTGTCAGAACTTGGGTGGAGAATTTTACCTCACCCCCGTACTAACCGTTAATCTCTTTACAGTTGACTCTTTTGGAGCATTATTGTGATCCCAAATTGATCGCAGTTTGTGAACTGTAGCCGCAAAACTTTCACCATTTTGGTAAAACAATTTCACAATGAGAATGCGTTGTTCATTCGTGTACCGCTCCATTTTTACTAACCTCGTAACTTCTACTAGCAAACAATAAAAATTGTTCAAATGTCAAACAATGACACTTCGAATGGCACCAAATTTAAATCTTGCGTTCTTGTTGGGACACCATTTATAAAAGAAATTATTTGTATTGAAATAACTAGTTCTTCAACCTTCGTACAGTAACCTACAGGACAAACAAGGCCAACTTCTTATTATATAGGCCGGAAATATACGAATTTCTTGTAGAAATACCACGATATGACAGATATATTTCATAATACAGGGTGGCGCAATAGAACGTGCATATTTAAAAAATAGATTAAAAAATAAATACAAAAGGTATGGTTAAAATAAATCTAAGGCATTGTAGAGTAATAAATGGAGTCTATTTTTTAAAAATAACATAATCTAAATGGTGACCCTCTCTACGACTGCACTTCTCTAACCGCAAACGAAAATTATTGAAGACTTTCTTCAGTAATACTGGTGTAATGGCTGCCATTTCACCACGGATATTCTCCTTGAGCTGACGGATGTTTCTTGGATTATTACTGTAGACTTTGTGTTTGAGGCATCCCCACATAAAAAAGTCAAGAGGCGTCAAGTCTGGACTACGTGGGGGCCATGGGATATCACCTCTTTTCGAAATCAGTCTGCCAGGGAACATCTGCTTCACCACCGCCATGGAGTCATTTGATGTGTGACAGGTTGTTCCATTTTGTTGGAACCAAGTTCTGGAATTCACTATTCTTGAATTTTCAATTTCTGGAGCCAAAAATCCGTCCAACATCTCAACATAGCGTTCCGTATTAAAAGTGACGTTTTGGCCCCGCGCATTTTCGAAGAAAAAAGAACCAATTATTCCTCTGCCAGAGATTGCTGCCCATACTGTCACTTTAGGACTATGTAATGGTTTCTGATGTTTGATTTTGGGATTTTCACTGTTCCAGTAACGACAATTTTGACGGTTTACGAACCCATTCATAAGGAAATGAGCCTCGTCAGAGAAAAGGATATTGTCAAAATTGGAAAATCGATTAAGCATTTCATTAGCAAATGCGAGCCTTGCTCGAAGTGATTCATAGCGACTAAAACTCCATGAGCTCGCCAACCCAACGATGTAGGCGCCTCTCCGTCCGCGCCTTTTCTAGCCCGCAAAAAAAGATGATGCAATATGCACGTTCTATTGCGCCTGTATCAAAAGCTAGATGTACTCCTATACATTTTCTTTGTGATGCGGTTTAGAAGCTGCTGCTATAAAGACGAAAGAATGTAGGAATTTGGGAAAAATGCAATTTATTAACTAATCCGACACATTATTGTTGGAAGGCGATACTAAGAATCAGGTCAATATTTTCAAAATTCTACATTTAGGAGACGATATTTATATATTCGCTTAAAAAAATTTTGTGAAAAGGTAATATGGTTTGTCAAATGTTACAAGTTTATTGCAAACTATACTCGTTAACTTTCGTCAAAATAGCTAATTTTACGAAATAACCAATGATCAATGGTTCAAGCTAAAGGTTTAGTTTTTACAAACCCTTATATTATTGACGTATCAACATTTTCGAAAATCATATTTAGCATCAATATTTAACAACATTTAAACATGAATATTTAAGAGGCGAATATTGTTAAATGTCACTTTACGAACAAACGTTGTGGACGCCCTTTTTTTAAATATGCATATATATGCAACGTGTTCGACGGTCAGTTTTAGTTAATGGAATATCATTTAAAGAAATTTTGTGGAAAGCTAATTTTACAACTTTGGATTTGTTCTGCAGTCATCGTTACCTTTAGGAAACTAGTTTTCTTTTATATCTTTTTCTTCTCAGGTGGCGACTGGAATAGACAGCCTTATCTATTATACGCCGCCCGTAAAAAATAATTCCAAACGCTTCGATCTTCTGCGCTTCTCCTCCAATTGGTCACACCAAGTTTCGATAATACCAAGCTTTTGCCTGGTTTTTCTAACGGAGCTTTTGTCGCCCTCTTCTTCACCAAGTCCATCGAGTTCGTTGTCGAAAACTTTCCGTGCCAGAGCATTTTGTCCATCCACACAACATGACCCAGCCATCGCGAACGCTATATATTAATGCGTTTGATCACATCGATGTCAGTATATAGCTCATAAAACTCATTGTTCATACGACGCCGATACTCTCCGTTAACGGTGATGGGTCCACATATTTTCCGGAGTTTTTTTCCTCTCGAAAACTGCCCGTACTGATTCGTCCGCTTGTGTCATAACCTAGGATTCTGCGCCATATAACAAGATAGGTAGAACCAATATCTGTTACAGTCGGATTTCTGTTTGTCGAGAGAGGGTTTTATCATATAATTTCGATGGAACTTTTACTTCATTATAATGCTTTGACCTTGCCATTAGGAAATGATAACTTGCCGAATTTTAGTTTTCAAATGCTCCAACGTTTGGGGATTATATACATAAACAAGGACTTTAGCGTAGCCCCACAAAAAAAAAAGTCTAACGGCGTCGCATGATCTTGGCGGCCAATTGACGTCGCCAAAACGTGAAATTACGCTTTCTGGAAGCTTCTCATGCAATAAGACCAACTTCAGGCATGTTATGTGACTGATGTCATCATCTTGTTGAAACCACATATCGTCTAGTTCATAATTTTCAATTGTAGTCCAATAGCGGTCTTGACTGAAATTCGGATTATCCGGCACACTATCGCTAACAGAAGCGATATTTTCGGTAGTCCGTACATTGCGATGATGCACAGACCTGACCACATCTGTAACGCTTCCAGTCCCGTTAAATTTCTTTATAATCTTGCCAATTCGTTCCCTAGTAATGCACGAAAAGTGCAGTTCGTTTGAATCACCACTTGTAGTAAATTTTAACAATTTTTACGCGCTCTTTAGCTGTTAAACGATCCATATTTGTAAATGATAAAACTTTTACCAAACAAATAACACTTCAGATAACAGGTATTTAATAGCTGACAGTCTTGCAAGATCGATGGTTTTGAAACCACTAAGTTGATAACCCGTACAAGTATCATAAAAGTATGCCTTTTACGGGTTTGTATATTGTTTATTATATATTTGATGTGGTCATTTTCAACACGAAAATAGTTTTTGAAGGGCTAAAGTTTTCGAGAAATCTTTTAAATACACACATATGCTGCTCGTGGAAAATGAGTTTTTTTTAACTACAAATATTATAATGATCGAATTAGAACGGAATTCCGATTAGTTTTGTAAAGTTAGAATTTAATTTTGTTCAACATATAATTTTTAAATGAAATCGATTATACGTAGATACCAGTCGTAATGAAGTAATACCCAAACATAAGGATGTTATGACAAAGCGCATGCTAGACAACAAGAATATCGATATCAAAAAAGATAACGAAATGAAGGAGAACAAGAGGAAAATCCCCTGGACAGCGGAGGCCTCAACAACGATACGGTTGTTCAAAACCGTATGTCGGTTTCGAATAACAGATTTTCTCGCTTCGGTTAACAGGTTTTTGAGAAAAAACTGGAAAAATTAGCGGCAACACTGATTATTTAAATATCGTGTAAAAAGCTAATAATTGATTACTGAGAAACAGAAAATTCAACAGGTATCTGTTTCAAACTTGGTTAATGACTTTCATCCAGCATTTCTTTTACTTAATGGATGTTAACTTCAGTAGAAAACATTGATGACCATATTCTGACCACTGTTGAACGTATTACACAACTAATAACATTCTGTAACATTTTCAGTGATTCGACAAGGCTGTCAGCTGTTAAATAACTGCTAGTGTTATAAATTTAGTGAAAGGCCATTTACGACTTCTTCTGTCTTCTGTTAGTGAAAGTTTGGCGGATAATCTGAATTTCAATTCAAAGCGCTATGACCTTAAGATAATCTGTTTTCTTTAACATGCAATTGAAGATTATGGACTAGATAATATGGGTTTCGAAAAGACGATGCCACGAGCAATACGACCAATTTTGTCTTTATTGCATGAGAAGTTTTCAGGACGCATAACTTCACGTTTTGGGCGACGTCAATTGGCCACCAAGATGATACGATTTGACGCCGTTAGACATTTTTTTGTGGGACTGCGTCAAATACCGTGTTTACGCGGATAATTTCCAAACGTTGGAACATTTAAAAGCCAACATTCGTCAAGTTATCGCCGGGATACCGTCCGAGATGTGCGAAAAAATGGTCGACAACTACCTCAAAAGGATCTACTGCTGCGAACAATCCAGAAGCGGTCATTTAAATGACATTGTATATCGTACATAATGGCAAGGTCTAAGCATTATAATGAAATAAAAGTTTCATCAAAATCACAGCTTTAAATGTGTTTTATTTAATTTTATTTATGAAACCGAAAAATGGCAAATGGAAAAAGGGAATCGCATTTGAGGCAGATTCTTTATCCATTATAAAAATCGTAAAATATGTGAGGTGAACTGCCAAATTGAATCGAAATAAACAAACTAACTGACAGAGAGCGCCCAAACTTCGTGTAAACATAGAGAACAGTTGGGTCAACTTTGCGACAAAAGAAATTTTAATGATTCCTTTCAGCGTGGTTCTAAATAATCAATTTACTGTATATTTTCGTTGCTTTTATAAACATAGTCAAGTGAAACCAAAGAAGGAAAGGTGTAATTTTAATTGAAATTTCAACTATAAAATGTGTTTAAATGTATGAAAGTGATAAGTTTTCAAGCTTATAAAACTGAATGACTCTGTATTTTAGTAGTTGGTATTAGTTCACTTGTTGTTTAAGTCTTTATTACTTGAGGTGCCCAAAAGCAAAGGGCAATGTCCTTATAAATAACGATGCCTACATTTGATTAATATATTCCTACGGCAGTATTTCATCAATGGATGGTAATTACATTGAGTATTATTATTACTGGCGTCAACTGACGGACACAATATTCCACATTCTGCAGATAATACTTGGACATTGGAATGTCTACTCTTGGTTCGCGTAAATATGTCACCATTGCTGACAAGAGTGCAAAGCCACAGATCCACTTTCCCAATCCCCATAATAGAGTAAAGCAATGGAAATTACATAAATCTGTCCTGTCGTTATATTTGCAAGTAAAATACTCTCATTCTATCGCAGAGCGCGTAGCATTTCTATTTTTATTTTATTTTACTTCTTTTTTTTTGCACTCACTTTGGACATTTCATATTTCTATTGAGGAGTAGAATATAAGAAATTAAAAGGAGAAAGGAAAAAATTCTATGAATTTCGTTAAAAAATTGTACGCATTATGGCATAATAAACCAACGGAATACAAGACACTATCTAACACACGCACACACACTCAAACACATATACGCGCTCTTTTAAAGGACGTCAAAGAATGGTTAAATCCACACATACTCTATTTTCCTATCTCTCCATTTCTCTCCCTCTCTTACATACACGAGTGTGCTCGCTGTAATACACTGGTATACAGAAATAAGGTTTCATTTATAATTCACTGCACGTTTTGCATAAAAGTCCTTTTGGTTTGGGAGATAGAGCGGCAAGGATTTAAACTAAACAGAAAAATTAAATAAACCAAACTGAAAAACAAAATGAACGAAAGATATTTTCGTAAATTGCATTCATTTTAAATGGATTACGCTTTGAGATTTTGCTCTTTTCAGCGATTTACACAGCAGTGGAAAAAAAGGAAGTAATTTTAATTACAACAACTTGTAACTGAACAACACACACGCGCTCACGCTTCAGGAACAGCAATGTCCCTGTTCACATACTTTGGCAAAGTTTTGCCTGTACTGCACACATTACATATTAATGAAAGTTTAATTGGATTTAGAATAAAGTAAAGCTATTTGTTTTACGGATTCTTTCATTTTTATATGCATTAGATAAGATTCATGTAGGTGGTGGTGTCCTGTTGCACTTCGGCATATAAACAAAGAGTGTCGTTACGAGAGTGAACGCAAATTGAAGATGTTTAATTGTGCTGTGTGTTGTATGGGAACATATGAAATGCATTACAAAATATAGGCGAAATGTCTGACATAGAATAGCGGTCGTTAAGGTAGCATAATGATTATTTTGCGATTTATAAATGTAAAGTGGAAAAGGCATTGATTTCATATAGTAATTAACCTCCGGTATCATGAGGGTTAGTATCCGACGTACAGCCACTTATCCCCAGTGGTCATTTCGGTTGCAAGATGAATATTTTAATTTTTACATGAATTCTCGAAATATCGGAAATTTTGACTATCTTACCAAAATTAACCGGAAAAGAAAAATTGAAGAAAATACATCTCTTACCCATCTATCCTTTACATACAGAATATATTGAGTGTGTGGAGATATCAATTGACTCAGGATCAAATTCCGAATCAATTTGGACTAACTTTATTGAAAGTGATCCGAATATGTCCATATTTTGATATAACTCTCATAAAAATAAATTGTCCGAACATATTTTTATCCCTTTCACAAGGCGTATTGCCCAATAGGTTTCAATTATGTACTACCATTTTCATTCCCATTTTTCGGTTTTAAAAGAAAAGTTAAATAAAACAAACACACAAAGCCATGATTTCGATGAAACAATTACACCTAATTCTGTTTTTACACGGCAGATTGGTTCCAGAAAAAACCGTCTAAAAAAACCGTGTAAAAAAAGACATTGATCGTATTAAAATTAGTGAAAAACAAAGATTTTTTAAGAACAAGTAGTCATGTTTATTTAATTAAATCACATATACAATGTTTATTTTTACAAGCATAGTTATTAGAGATAAAAAAGATATGCACTCTAATCTTACAAATAATATGAATTAAATGTATGGCAAGTTCTGCAACTAAAAATAATTATGTTAAACAGCTATGTTGTTAACGATAAGAATAGTTTATTCAATTTTTAAGGTAAAAAAATTGAAAAAGATAAGTGATAATCATAAATACAGGAACATAAATTTAATGGCTGTCATCATCAGTTACTCGCATTTGCTTGCTTCGAACGCTTATACAATCACTAACATCGCTGGAATAATTTTGAACTGAAATTTCTCTTGCTCGTTCAGCATCTACATTTTTAACAATGAACTCTGTTATGAGCCGTTGTTCGCCAATTCTCTTTGTATAATTCTTCGTAACGAGCCATACAAGAAATCAGCTCACGTTGGAATTGTACGGCTCTTTTCACATTGGGATCATTTGTGATGAAATGGTGGTGTCCTCATTTATTTGCAAGTTGAAGTCCTTCTTGAATTAAATTTGCAGTTAATTTTACAGGTTCTTCACTATCATTGCTTTCTATAGAATCAGCATTCTCTAAGGCAAAATGTAATATTTCCTCTTCGCTAAAAACTTCATCATCAGTTCATCGATGTCATCGAATGCCAAGTCATCAAAACCCTCCCCACCAACTGCGTGTGCCAAATCAATTATATTGGAATATTCTTTTGTATTTGGATTCACAGGATTTTTACTTTTTACACATTCTGGCCAAATTGCTCTCCAACATCCGTTTAAGGTTGATGGTCGTAAATCTGATATTGCTAAAGCAGCATGTTTAACGCAATCTTTAATAGAAAACTTTTTCCAAGCATCAATTACTGTAAGAGTTTTATCCTTATCCAAGGTGTCAAAAATGTACTGGAATGTCCTTTTAATGTAGTAAGTTTAAAATGTTGCGATAATCTCTTGGTCCAATGGCTGGATTAGGGATGTGGTATTCGGTGGCAGGGACAAAACTTGTACATTTTCGTGTTCCAACTGAGGATGCCCGGGTGCATTGTCTACCAACAGAAGAACTTTAAATTCTAAGCCTTTTTCATTCATATATTTTCTAGTTTCTGGTACAAAATATTTAATGAACCATTCTGTGAAAACTGTAGTTCTCACCCATGCTCTTTTATTGGTCATCCAATTAACCGGCCATGTACCAAAATCGACACCTTTCATTGCTCGAGGCTTAAGTGCACAATTAATAAATAGGGGCTTTAACATCCGATCTCCAAAAGCGTTACTGCAAAATAAAAATGTGACTCGATCTTTTTCAACTTTAAAACCACCAGCGCTTTTTTGCGCTGATCTGGTCTGTATCCACCATCGGCTATAATTTTTTTATGCTTTAGTGAAAATTCTTTGGCGGCTTTCTGATCTCCAGAAGCAATCTCGCCCTTGATTTTTATGTTATGAAGCGCATGCCGTTGGAGAAATCCCCTTAACCATCCTGTGGTTGCAGAAAATACGTAGCTTTTCCCATGAGTTGATTGTATGGATGTAGACGGTTGTTCGTCTTCTATCATTTTATAAAACCTTAATGCTTGCTATTTGATATTGTTTCCGTCTACGGAAATTTGTTTTTGTGCATTGTCCTCACGCCATATTATGAGTGCTTTTTCCATTTTTTCTTTAGTAGCATCTCTAGTGTATGATGAAGACTTAATAGATAGTTTCGTTCCAGAAATCACTGATTGCCTAATTCAAAATTTAATTTTTTTATAGTTCTTATAGTGGCTTCATTTAAACCGAACATTTTGCCAAGAAATGTTGAGCCTTTTCCATTTCGAAGGCGATCTAAAATTTCAATGTTTTGTTTCCAAAGAAATTGCTTTACGTTTTAGTTTTGTATTTGATATTTTCTTTTAGGGATACATAAAATATTTAATAAAATTAAAAAATATAAATAACTGAATAAATATAAAATATTTTTTAAATTCAATGTAACGTTGGAAAAACAAATTTGCCAATAAAAAAATTCTTTACCAAACACGTCTGAGTGCATTGAGAATTCACAAAATATTAACAAATTTCAATTGCTCTGACCAGTAAATTTGCTTGTATGCACAAAAAGGGAATTCCCCTAAATTTCTGATATGAAGATATTTCACAGAAATTAAATTTGACAACAAAAATTGTAAGCACAAAAAATTTTAAATCGTGCTAAATGGAATAAAATCGTGTAAAAAAATTAAAAATATTTTATTTTCAAACCGTGTTATATCAAAACCGTGTAAAAAAACACCGTGTAAAAACAGAATTAGGCGTACTTCATTCTAATGCTTGGATCTTGCCATTATATCTGAAATACAATGTCATTTAAATGACCGCCTCTGGATTGGGTGCGGCAGTGGATCCTTCCGAGGTAGTTGTCGACCACTTCGCACATTTCAGGCGGTGCGTAGGCGATAACTTGACCAATGTTGATTTTCAAATGCTCCAATGTTTGGGGGTTATCCGCGTAGAAACGGTCTTTGACGTAGTCCCACAAAAAAGTTTATCAGCGTCAAATCCTGTGATCTTGATTTCCAATTGACGGAGCCAAACGTGAAATTACGCTTCTCGGAAACTTCTTATGCAATTAAGCCAAAATCGTCGTCGTGTTATGTAGCTCGTGGCACTGTCTTGTTGAAAATACATGTCGTCCAGTTCATAATCATCAATTGCAGGCCAAAAAAATTTGCTTATCAAAGGGCCATAGCGCTCTGAATTGAAATTCGGATTATCCGCCACGCTTTCACTAACAGAAGCAATATTTTCGACAATGCGTCGTACACTGCGATGATGCGCAGGCCGGACCACACCTGTTACGTTTCCAGTGTCTTCAAATTTCTTTATAATCTTGCCAATTCCTTGCACAATGGGCCAATTATGACAATCACAATCACCCTGTAATGCACAAAAAGTGCTCACGGTTGAATCACCGCTTTTGTATTAAGCTTTATATATATTTTAATGCGTTCTTCGGTTTTTAAGCGATCCATATTCGTTAATGGCAAACCTTTCACTATGACAGATAAGCAGATGACAGTTACTTAACAGCTGACAGCCTTGCCAGACCGACGTTTTTGAAACAAATAAATGGATAATCTTGTACGAGTATATTGAAACTAGTTATTGTAAATTAAATTTATTATTTTTCAAATTGGATGGCCTTAGTAATTTGTATCTCGCGTTGTACAGGTGCGATCGGATTACATTCTTTGGCATTGGATAGACAAGACCCTGTACTCAAACAAAATACTCAGACGGTTCTTTGATTGAACGTCTCAGTGTTGTTTGAGCGCGCGTTAAAGAAAAAATACGCCATATTTTACGGGTTTTGTTCGATAAAGGCGAAAATGCAAGTCAGGCTCCTGAAGATGTGAACATTGCGTATGATCCTTTATTATCCTTTATTACTCAATCAAAGATGCGCCATTCTCTGGAAGGCTAATTGTCGAAATTGTCATAATAATAGAAATCGTCAAGTCCGACCGCTATGTAAGAACTATTTCGATTGCCTAGGAGGTAGATTTTGCACAAAAAACTATTTTAGTAAGAAACTCGATGTATGGGTGCCATACAAGCCAACGCAAAATAAACGTCATGGACCGAACCTCTATCTGCGAATGGTTGCTGAGTTGCAATAAAATCGACCCATTTCCAAAGGTGATAATCCATGGCGGAAAGGGTAGGTCACTTATGGCAACGTCAAGCGAAAACGATCGCGGTGAACCGGCACAAATGGAGGCCTCACCAGAAAAGACGATCAGGCAGGGTTTTCTGCGTATTTAGTGGAATTGGCAAGGGAACATCTACTAAAAACTGCTTTCCTACGACTAAACTCTAAATTCGGATCAGTATAGTTAGCAATTGAACAGTCTGAAGGAAGCATTCGCTCAGAGGCGGCCAGCTTTGGCCAATAGTTAAGAGACTGTATTGATCCACATAAGGCACATTCACCAAAAATTAGACGTTGTGGTAGGTCATTAGTCGTTCCACGATGAAATGGCAGACATATGACGTTTGGACGCCATTACCAACCAGTGCTGTCAACCTGAAAAACTTAAACCTTAAAAAATCACCCTATATAATAATATGGTATATAATATAATATACAGGGTGGCGCATGAATCGCGCTACCATCAACTATTAATGGAGACCGTTATTTAAAGATGTTAAAGAAGTCGTTTTTACCCAGAACTGCGCCGAAAACGTATCCGTTTCAAGAGCATTTAGTTCCAGCAAGATGGAGCAACTGCACACATAGCCAAACCGGTTATAGTGAAGCTCCAACGAAAATTCGCTAACAAATTAATATCCAGAGATTCCACTTTCCAATTTTTTATAGGGTTATGCACAGCAAGAGCTGTACAATACGAAACCAAGGAATTTGACTGAATTGAAGTAGTCCATTAAAACTATAATTGAGGCGATCTCGACTTCAACGTTTAAGGTCTTAATGTCGCATATGCGTCATCATCTGCGGTTTGTCATGTTCAAAA
This sequence comes from Philornis downsi, assembly GCA_019455685.1. NCBI lineage: Eukaryota > Metazoa > Arthropoda > Insecta > Diptera > Muscidae > Philornis > Philornis downsi. The sequence goes on from JAHXMU010000019.1 coordinate 857,648, forward strand.
TCAATTAGTTATATAAACTAAAATCCAATTTTTTATACAATAAAAAAATGAAATGCACTAATTAAAAAACTTTATTTGGATATTTTATTGTAGCACAATTGGTGCGTCACATTGTAATTCATCTAATTCAGTGAAGGGGATTAACTATGTTCAGCAATATGTTTTACGTCATTTAGGGTTCGATAATAAATTTGCAAAATTGTAAAATTTTATCTTTTTTTATTAGTATTTCATTTCACAAGATTACAAATGTACTTCAAAAAAAAAAAAAAAAACGAAATGTGATCAAAAAATAACCGTTATTTTCAATTTTTTCAAAAAGTATTTATTTATTCATCAATAACTACCTTGTTTTTGTCCAAAACATCGATGCATGAGCTGGTGCGTTATCCTGGTGCAAAATCCATGATTGGTTTTTCCACAATTCTGTGCGTTTCTGACAAATTGTTTCGCACAAACGGCGCATAACTTCAAGGTAGGTATTCCTTATTGACCGTACGACCTTGTGGCAAGAATTCATGATGCACCACGCCACTGCAATCGAAGAAAACAGTGAGCAAAACCCTCACATTTGACCAAACTTGACGTGCTTTTTTCGGTTTGGCTCTTCTGAACCCTTCCATTGGGATGATTGGGCATTGGTTTCAATGTCATAGCCATACAGCCATGATTCGTTACTAGTTATGACTTGGACCTGGACCTGGAAATCTGGATTGTCGTTGACGACGTTCAACAGCTCCTGAGCGATGTCCATGCGACGTTGTTTTTGCTCAAAATTTAGCAATTTTGGAACAATCTGCACTGCCGCGCGTTTTATGCCTAAAACATCCGTAAAAATTACTTGGCATGAGCCGGACGATATGCCAACATCATCAGCAACTTCTCTAATAGTTATGATTATTCAAAATCATTTTCTTCACTGCTTCAATGTGTGCATCGGTTGTTGACGTGCTCGGGCGACCAGGACGAGTATCGCTATTGACATCTTCTCGGCGTTCCTTAAACCGGTTATACCACAATTGAACTTTTGTTTCTGCTCATAATAGACTCGCCAAACGCCACAGTCAACATTTCAAATCTCCTTGCACATTTCATTTCATTTTTTACACAAAACTTAATACAGTTTCTTTGATTCATTTTTTCCAATAGTAAAAAAAATCGAAGAGCTCACCAAAAAACGACTAACCTTTTTCTCTGCCAAAAACAAACTGACAGTCCAAAATGGATGATATTGTCAACAGATATGACAGACATGTGTACCAACATAACAGAAAAAAAAATCCGAAAATCGAAAATACGTAACTCACGAAAAAACGGTTAATTTTTGGTCACACATCGTAATATAATAGTAAAATGTTAGCTGCTCCGATTTTAGTGTTGGATTTAGTGTTGGCGTTGCCACTTATAAAAAATTTCCTCGTTCAAAAGCTTAATACTGTCTTGTAGAAAAATTAAGCTTTACGGTCATTTTGGTTTACACTGAGTTTGCCTGATGTGTCTGTAGTATGAAGCGAATTATTTTTATTTATTTATTGCTCAGATATATTAGTTATAAGAAAGCGTCCTCCCGACCGTGAAGCTGACGAGTTATCATTGTTTTCTCAATTATTCGTTAACTGCAAATGTCTGCCATGTCTGCACAAATGCTCATCAGGGCTTATAAAGGCTCATTTATTGTATGGGCGATATCCCAGCATATTGATTGTTAACAGCCTTCTTCAGGAATAGTGTGGAAGAATGAAACCCTTGGTAATCACAAAGTAAACTAATCCAACAAAAATTAAACTAATGGATTCTCTGACAAATCTAATCATGCCACCACAAAAACACCTTTACTCTATCGGTTGCCCTATTACGGAGATAATCTTATTATCTAAAATTAATTTGAATATTTCTCGACTACATATTCTCGACATTTCCGCTTATATCCTCCGCTTTGCACAATTTTTGTTAAACCTCAGAGGTATTTGCCAGTTCATTTTTTATTTACTTAGCACTTTGAAGTTCCCATGCCGGCCAGCATGGAACACGGGTGCCATGATAAATTGGTCATCACACAGAAGACACCACCACTTGATACGAATACTTAGGTGTAATTTTATTTTGTTGTCTAGCATGCGTAGGAAATACATTTTATTTTGATTTATTTGTTTGAATTTTCATAGCATGCTGTCTGACTGCTGCCTGCCAGTCTGCCAGTTCTATTTGCTACACTTTATTATTTCGATTTATTTGCTATCTCTAGGGTTTTATGTCGGTCGATTCACTTTCCAACAATGTTGTCGGAAGGACGAAAAGTTACCAGAAGATGCTGAGGAATAGTACGCACATCACAACGGCATGTTAAAAATTAAGAGAATTGTTTCGTCGCAATTTTAAGGCAATTAATGAAATCTGTCGGGAATTGACATAATGGACAATTGGTATATATTACAATTATAGAATAAATAATTTCGGGGTTTGAATAATGTAATACAGAGCATAAAACACGCAGGATAATGAATGAAACAACAAGGAAGTGCAGTTTTGATATTTATGAATGAAAAATTCCGCCATCAATTATTGTTTAACAAAAAAACGCAAAGATAATAAACAAAATGTAAATGAGTCAAGCGCAACGATTTTTATTTTGCCGTAACACGCAATTTGCCAATTATATTACGGAAACATTTGCATAATAGAACGCAAGATGTAATAAAAATAATGAAATATTGTGTTAATAAAACAAATTCCCTTGTGTTCAATGAATGGGATGTGAGAGAACTTCCCGCATTCAGTGGGTAAACGCGCTTTCTATTTTTAAATTCACTGAATGAAATCTACAGTTTAATGATAATTCTGGACTTCAGTTTGGGGTTTAAAGCGTAATTTTTATACAGGCTGGCGCAATAGAACGTGCGTATTTAAATAATAGATTACAAAATAAATATGAAAGGTATGGTTAAAATAAATCTAAGGCATTGTAGAATAATAAATGGAGTTTATTTTTTAAAAATAACATCATCTAAATGGTGACCTTCTCTACGACGGCACTCCTCTAACCGCAAACGAAAATTATTGAAAACTTTCTTCAGTAATACTGGCGTAATGGCTGCCATTTCACCACGGATATTCTCCTTGAGCTGAACGCTGTTTCTTGGATTATTACTGTAGACTTTGTGTCTGAAGTCTGGACTACGTGCGGGCCATGGAATATCACCTCTTTTTGAAATCAGTCTGCCAGGGAACATCTGCTTCACCACCGCCATGGAGTCATTTGATGTGTGACAGGTTGTTCCATCTTGTTGGAACCAAGTTCTGGAATTCACTATTCTTGAACTTTCAATTTCTGGAGCCAAAAATCCGTCCAACATCTCAACATAGCGTTCCGTATTAACCGTGGCCATTTTGGCACCGCGCATTTTCGAAGAAAAAAGGACCAATTATTCCTCCGCCAGAGATTGCTGCCCATACTGTCACTTTAGGACTATGCAATGGTTTCTGGTGTTTGATTTTGGGATTTTCACTGTTCCAGTAACGACAATTTTGACGGTTTACGAACCCATTCATAAGGATATGAGCCTCGTCAGAGAAAAGGATATTGTCAAAATTGGAAAATCGATTAAGCATTTCATTAGCAAATGCGAGCATTGCTATGAAGTCAGACTCTTTCAATTCTTGTGTTAATTGCAGCTTATATGGATGCAGTTTAAGATCCAGTGTTAAAATTCGTTGCAAACTTCGTCGCGATAATTGTAAGACAGACGATCTCTTGCGAGTCGACATTTGTGGATTTCCTCGTACTGACTCCATAACTCTCTTAACATTGTCTTCGGTCCTAGATGTTCTTGGACGACCATTTGCTTGTGTTTTAAATGTTGAACCGGTCTCTTCAAAACGCTTTATCGATATTTTAATTAAATTAGCACTCGGAGCTTAACTAATTCGCCGTAGCCCATATTCAGCACAATACAGTCGCCTAGTAGTAATATATGAACGAGAGTTCTCTTAAAATGCGCGCACGCAAAATGCGCGACGCTTCCAGTCGAAGTGATTCATAGCGACTAAAACTCCATGAGCCCGCCAACCCAACGATGTAGGCTGCAGTAATATAGGGTGATTTTTTAATCGCAGTTTTTTTTTATCGAATAAAACACTTAAGGTTGCATCATATATTAATATTTTTTATTGGGATCGATAAATTGGTCTTTGCCATTAAATTTTTAAAGATAATTAATAATGTAAATGTTGTCCGCGGCTCCGTCTCAAAATGTCCATTCGGAAGGTGCAATTTTTCGTCACTTTTTCGATCATTTCGGCTTATACTTCACGAATAACGCGTGTTATGTTACCCTGTAAGTGTTTAGCTTCAATAGTGTTCGGCTTGTCCACAGACAAACGACTTGACATAACCCAACAGGAAATAATCAAGAGGCGTTAAATCGCAAGATCTTGGGGGCCAACTCACAGGGCCAAACTGAGAGATAAGCTGCTCACCAAATTCGTCCCTCAACATATTAATTGTTTCACGAGCAGTGTGGCATGTTGCACCGTCCTGATGAAACCACAAGTCAACCAAGTTCAACTCAGCCAATTGGGGCAAAAAAATAAATCGTGTATCATGGCTCGATATCGTTCACCGTTGGCGGTACCGTTTCCTCCAAGGTCGTCTTTGAAGAAAAATGGATCGATGATGCCACCAGCCCATAAACCACACCAGACTGCCGTTTTTTCGGTATGCATCGGTAATTCATGTATTGCATGTGGCTGTTCATCACTCCAGATGCGACAGTTTTGCTTGTTTACGTATCCGTTCAGCAAGAAATGAGCCTCATCGCTGAACACAATTTTTCGATAAAACAGCGGATTTTCATTGAACTTTTGTTGCTCCCATTCCTCAAAAATTAGACGTTGTGGTAGGTCATTCGGCTTCAATTCTTGGGTGAGTTGAATTTTATAGGCTTCCAAACCCAAATCAATGCGTAAAATTTTCCTTGAGGCTGAGTAACACATACCCAATCGCTGAGAACGGCAACGAATTGACATTTCACGGTCGTCATTAACGCTGGTCGCTACGCCTGCAATATTTTCAAACGATGAACATTTGCCACGGAGCACGAATTTTGATAATAAATTTTAACGATTTGCAATCGTTCCTCGCTTGTCAGTCTTTTCATAATGAAATTGCAGAGTGCACTGTACACTTTTCACTTTGACAAATGACGTTTGGACGCCATAACCAAACAGTGCTGCCAACCTGAAAAACTTAAATCTTAAAAAGTCACCCTAATATTTTTCTTAAATCTTTTTTCTTTTTTGAGAATTGTTCAAGGCTAAATGGCTAGTTATAGTACACTAGAATCTTAATCTCTTATCTGTGATAGTACTGTAAATCAGACAGGATATTTTCACATATATTGGAATTTGCAATAAAGAGCCTCAATAAATGAGCCTCATCGCTGAACACAATTTTTCGATAAAACAGCGGATTTTCATTGAGCTTTTGTTGCTCCCATTCCTCAAAAATTAGACATTGTGGTAGGTCATTCGGCTTCAATTCTTGCGTGAGTTGAATTTTATAGGCTTCCAAACCCGAATCAATGCGTAAAATTTTCCTTGAGGTTGAGTAACACATACCCAATCGCTGAGAACGGCAACGAATTGATATTTCACGGTCGTCATTAACGCTGGTCGCTACGCCTGCAATATTTTCAAACGATGAACATTTACCACGGAGCACGAATTTTGATAATAAATTTTAACGATTTGCAATCGTTGCTCGCTTGTCAGTCTTTTCATAATGAAATTCCAGAGTGCACTGTACACTTTTCACTTTGACAAATGACGTTTGGACGCCATTACCAAACAGTACTGCCAACCTGAAAAACTTAAATCTTTAAAAATCACCCTAATATTTCTCTTAAATCTTTTTTTTTTTGAGAATTGTTCAAGGCTAAATGACTAGTTATAGTACAATAGAGTCTTAATCTCTTATTTGTGATAGTACTGTAAATCAGACAGGATATTTTCACATATATTGGAATTTGCAATAAAGAATTTGTCTGTCAAAAAATAGAAGAAGTGTAGAAATAAACAGGCAAAATTGAGGTTTTCAGCCAATTGTCTCTTTACCCATAACAGATAATTCATTTATCACAATCGGTACTATATTGTAGATCTGTAAATGGTATTAAAATCGGTTACGTTTTACCAAGTATTTTGGCTTGAAATGATCTTTTGTCATCCAAGTTATCAAATTTGTCATCCAATAACTCATCCTGTGTGGAATACAGTTGCGTGTTAATCGCTACAATATATTTGTGCCAAATTTCACAACACAAATGCTTTGTTTTGAACGATGCAAAAAGCGATTTCTCCAATCCTTACGATGTAGAATTTTGTTGAGTAAAGAAGTTTCATTAAATTTTGTCCATGGAATGCAATGCGGACACATTCATCAAATGCTGCGGAAGGCTTTCGGTGGACAGATTACAATACAAAAAAAAAAAAGGTACAACATGGTCTTCAATATGTACCAGAAGACTTGAAGAGAGATCTTAAGCAAACATAAATATTATTTGTTTTAAGCTAGCCGAAAAATGGGAAAAAGTGGAAGACATCGTGACCGTTTCTTAACATCAAATTCAATTTAGCTTGATGAACCATATATATTGCCTAAAAGAGTACAACCGAAAAGTTGTAACAAAGCTGGGAGAAAACCGAAAAACTTTGATGACTGTAGTGAAAAATCGAAAAAAAGAAAGATCCAAAACCTTTTAGATTCAACTGACCATCGAGAAATTATTAAAGCTAGTGAGCAAGTGTTGCGCAAAATGGGAAAGCGAGATTCAGCCAGTCTTGTGAAAGATCTATCGGAAGCTTCATCCAGTAAGGTACGGAAGTGAAAAGAATATGCAAGAGATTTAGCTCTGAGCCTTAAGGGGACCTTTCTCCCGATGAAGCCTTATTTTTAATTGTGGATGCTAATTTGTCGAGTCATCAATACGATGTTATTCGGATAAAACTCAACACAAAATGCAAAAATCTTTTGCCCTCCTACCCTAATGTTCAAAAAGCTAAGAAAAAATGTTATCCAGCTGAAAAAGAAATCACTGAGATGCATGCAAAAAGTTCACTCCAGTCATTAGTGAATCATACCATTGAAAGGCTTTGTTTGGCTCAAAAAGAAGTTTTACTCGGTATTGATGAACTGAAAGCTGATGAAAATCGTCTTAATATTTTGATAGGGATGCGATGGGTCATACAGATAAAAGTTTATTTAGTATCTCAATGGTTCCTATTCAAATGAATTTTAGTTGTACACAAAGAAAAATAATTGTATGGCAAAATCCTGCATCTTCATCTACAAGATACTGTCGTCCAATCAAGTTTGTTTTTGCCAAAGAGTCCACTAAGTTAATTTCTCAAGCAGTTAGTTTAATACAGCAAGAAATTAAAGATTTGTCTCCAACTCTAATCACAATTGGTGAACAAAGTTTTCTTGTTGAGTCTACTTTTATGCTTAATATGATAGACGGTGAAATTTGTACTGCACTATCATCTGTAACTTCTTCTTCTCAATCATGTTTCATATGTGGAGCGAAACCGAGTGAACTAAATAAACCTTCTGTGATCTTAAACAAAAATGACGATGAACGATCTTTAACCTTTGGATATCTCCGCTATATTCATGGATCCGTTTTATGGAGTGTGTATTACACATAGCATATAAGCTTCCTACAATGAACTGGCAAGCTCGAGGACCAGAAAATAAACTAAAGGTGGCTGAAGAAAAAAAAAAAAAAGAATTCAACAGAGATCTCGAAAAGAGATGGCATGCCAACACAACAAGGAGGTAACACGAATGATGGTAATATTGCTAGACGGTTCTTTAGAGCAGCAGAAAAGAGTTCAGAAATCACTGGTGTTAATGAAGAATTAATTGAACAGTTTCATATTATTTTGGAAACTTTAGGTAGTGGTTACCCTATTGATGAAGATGCTTTTGAAAGGTTTATTATTGTAACACGAAATTTATACTTAAACGAATACCCTTGGTATATTATGCCAGTTAGCGTCTATAAAATCCTCTTTCATGGTAAAGATATTATAAGGTCTTGCATTCCTCCTATAGGACAGCTATCAGAAGAGGCTCAAGAAGCAAGAAATAAGGATACGAGGAAATGTAGAGAGTTGTTTGCGAGAAAAACATCGAGAATAGACACAAATACAGACCTTTTCAATCGGCTATTAATTTCTTCAGATCCTTTCAGCGCAAGTTTGCGTCACACTCCCTTTCGAGTTCGAAGTTTGATAACAAAAGAAGTTCTTTCATTATTATTTGTTGATGCTTTCGAGAAAGAAGAATCTTTTAACGATGCATATGAATTTGACTAAATTAAAAATGTCTATGTCTATTTATGTGCTTTATCTGTATTATTAATGTAATAAAGCAAAAACAAGTGAATAAAACAATTACTATTAAATATTTATTAAAAATATTAAAATTATTTTAATACTAAAAATGACTACATCCGAATCTTTACATAAAAACTCACCTAATAATTTTATTATATGATTAAATAGTTGTACTCAACGTAAATATTAGTACAGGGTTGCCCATATTCGACGGACCCATCTGGCAACGCCATAACTTTTGACAGAGATGTCAGATCGCTTAATGACACACCGCGTTTGAAGCGTCAGTCCAAGCAGATTTTTACCATGGAACAATACACGCCACGCGAGCGCTCTGAAATAGTTGAAATTTACATTCAACAGAAGAAGTCAAATGTGAAAACTCAACGTGCTTTTAAAATATTAAAAAATGTGAGAAGTGCGCCTTCTAAGAACACCATTAAGCGTTTATACGAAAAATTTTCGACTGGTAAGGCTCTTTCTAATCCGAAGAGGCCAAATAAAAGTCGACCAAGGCGATCGGCCGAGAATATCGCTGCCGTACGAGCCAGTGTTGAGAGGTCCCCAAGAACATCCCAAAAACGCCGTTCTCAGCAGTTGGGCATGGCTCGGTCCACTTTACAACGGATTATTCGCGTTGATTTGCATTTGTTCCCGTACAAAATTCAATTGACGCAAAGATTGTTGCCTGCGGACAAGCCTCGTCGATTGGAATGGGCCCAACGAATCATCGAAATGGCCGATGATGACGAGCAATTTTGGAACAAAATTATCATGTCCGATGAAGCCCATTTCACATTGAATGGGACCGTAAATAAGCAAAATTGCCGTATTTACGCCACTGAAAATCCTCAGGAGATTCAAGAATTTGCCTCTTCATGACGAAAAAGTCACAGTTTGGTGCGGCGTTAGTGCGAAAACGGTCATTGGGCCGTTTTTCTTCCAAAACGAAAATGGCCATGCTGTTACCATCAACCAGGAGCGTTATCGCGACATGATGACCAATTTTGTGATGCCAATTATTCGTCGAAAGCGTATGAGGCAGTTCTGGTTTCAACAAGATGGCGCTCCACCGCACACAAGTCGCATAACAATCGATTTTCTGAAGAATTTGTTTCCGGGCCGTTTGATGTCGAAAAGTGGTGATTTGGACTGGCCACAGCGTTCGCCCGATTTGACGCCCGCTGACTTCTTCTTGTGGGGACATTTGAAGTCAAAGGTTTACGTTAACAAGCCAAGGACCGTAGAAGAGCTCAAGGACAACATTCGTGAAGAAATAGCCGCTATTCCGGCCGAAATGTTGGCGAAAACGATGGAAAATGCTGCAAAAAGGGCACAATACGCCATCAACGCCGGAGGCGGCCATTTGAGAGATATCATATTCAAAAATTTATGTAAACAAATCTACTTGGAACAAATTAAATGAAAAAGATTGCCAACCGCCAAATTTTTATTTTTTTCTTTGATTTTTTTTTTAAAAAACATGGGTCCGTCGTATATGGGCAACTCTGTATATATATATACTAACTACAAAAAAAAATCTCAGAGCATGTATTTAAGAAACCAATCTTTTATCTTAAAAATATATTTTTTGTTGACAGTGTGAACTATTTACTTTATGCGTCATTTTACTAAAAAAAAAAAAAAAAACTTTTTTCTAAGAAAAAGTTGATTTTTCACAATCATTTATAAATTTGTACTCATTTTTTGTTTAATACATTAGTGAGAAGTGAACCCTACGCAATTACTAATTTTGTCCAGTTAGATTTGTGATCTACCACACTGTGCGGTGTTCAGAATTAATATGGCGTGAAACAGGGAAACAATACTTTACAGCAGATTTCATCTGAACGCAAAGTTACATCCCGACTCCTCTCCCACAAAAATGCTTCTTGAGATTAAGAGCTGTACATTAATTTAATGGGCAAAAGGAAATGTGCATAACAAGTGCGTGAAGTTTTCCCAAAAGCATTTCAGCACAAAAATACAGATCGTTTCTAAGCACCGTGTAATTCCTCAAAATTAGAAAAAAAAAATTTAAAAGTGTCAACAAATTTTCACAGCAGTTTTGTTGCACAAAAGAAGTTAAGCATGTTGTCAGAAATGCGTTAACTTTTTTAACGATTTAAAGAAAAAAAAAAAAAAAAAACAAAAAACCTTTAACTGTAATTGTTGCACAATCACCACTCGTCTCTTTATAAATTATTTAACACACTCGTGCGAAGCTTGCGAAAATATGCTCATACATATTATTAAGCACATTTGTTAGCTAAAATATAATAAAGCGCCATTGAAACTGACAGACGAACACGCACGCACATTCGTATCCACTCATACGTTTGGCTAACAACAACACAAAGCGAAAGTCGGCAGGCAGGCAGACAGTCAGACAAATAAACAGTCACACAATGAAAGTAGTAGGTAAGTAAACAGGCAGGGAAGCAGACAAAGGCCTGTTCAGTACGTATTTCATTATTTTTAATAAATATTACTCATACGTTGAGATGTGCAGATGATAAGATCGCGTTGCTCTTCGACAGTGCGTCTACGTGTGAATCAGCGTGTGTACGATGCGAACATGTCGTTTATATGTGTATGCGATGGGGCTTCATGTGAATAAGGCGAATTATGGGGAATTCGGAGGAAACAAAATGACAAATTAAATTTGAATATAAAAAATGATGGCCATAATTTTTGACACCAGCTTTTGGAAGACAACGCCAGACGGGAGCTGTTATCATTACAGCCAAGCTCGTCATCTTCATATTTTTCATATTTTCATAAATTATGTATTTGTTGTTGTTATACGTATTATTCATTCAAGTAATACAACTTTTGTTTCACTGTTGGAAAAAGAAAATCATAAAGTATTTTTTTTTAGTCCTTTCTACAGGTAAAACCAAAAATTTAAAAAAAAAATATCGAAGGATATACAATCATCTTATGGGAAAATATGATTTCAAATTAATTTCTGCGTAAATGAGTTCACTCCGCTATGGCTGTGGACTCAACAAATGGCACAGTGTAACGAAATAAACAGATATGGATAGTTTGTTTCTTTATTGTTATAAAGTTTACATTAATTCATTTATACAGGGTGTCCGTCGGGAAGGTATACTACTTTGTTTTGCCGCCATTTTGGTAAACATTAGTCTTAACAGCGCATATTTGTCAGTCGTGAAGTAGAACGTGGCAAAATTATTATGGAAAAATATTCGATAAACCAACGTGTTTTATGAGATGAGAAAGTTACGTGAAATTTTTAGGAGAAACAACGTGCCAACAAGATGCACTATTTATCGTGTAGTGAATGATTTTGAAGAAATATGGTCTGTAATAGGGCCAAGCATGGAACACAATGTACCGCAAGATCGGTTAAAAACATTACTGCTGCTCAAGAAAAGTGTTCAAAACAATCCATCAACCTCAATTCGACGCCATGCTCAGGAGCTTGGTCTTCAAAGAACAACTTTGGCCACAATTTTTCCCAAAAATTTGCATTTGCCGCCGTACATATGCCAATAGGATGTTACAGCTCACCCATGACAACCCCGATTGTCATGAAAAATCATAATGAGTGACGAGGCACAATTTCATTTGAATAAATATGTGAATGAACATAAAATAGTCGGTTCTGGGCAATGGAAAACCCTCAAATTATTCATCAGTCATATTTGCATCCACTAAAAGTGACAGTCTGGTGTGCAATTTGGTCAAGAGGAATCATTGGGCCTTCCTTCTTTGAAACTGAAAATGGCATAACAGTAACTGTCAATGGGAAGCGATATCGTGATATGATTGAAAACTTTTTAACGCCACAACTGCATGCTTTGGGCTTGATTAACATGTGGTATCACCAAGACCGTGCCACATCACATACAACCAGGATTACAATGAAATTACTGCGAGACCTCTTTCCACAACAAGTTATTTCAAGAAATGGTGATGTTGATTGACCTCCACAGTAGCCTAATTTGACTGCTCCGGACTTCTTTTCCTGGAGATATCTGAAAAGCAAGGTTTATGCAAACAAACCAGAAACGCTTGAGCAACTCAAACAAAATATTCGTGGTGAAATGAATAAAATACCAGGTGAAATGTGTGAGAAAGTATTCATTACTGCTCAAAAGAGCTCGCATTTGTGAGGCTAACAGAGGCGGACATTTACCTGATATTGTATTCCATACGTAATTGCTGACATTAAATAAAACATTTATCAATATAAGATCCATTCTTTTTCGTTTAATCAAAAATTATAAGCAAACAAAGTGGTATGTATACCTTCCCGATGGACACCCTGTATAACGGTCAAAGTGTTTCCTTGAATTAACGATTTCTGACTACAAGTAAATGGGTTCATACATCAGTCATTCATGAGCGAAAACATTGCTGATAAATGGTGACTTAGCATAGCATTATCGATACCTAATCACCGAAAATTAACTAAATTGGAGACAAAGAGGTAATTAGTTTGGTTTAATGTCCACGTTTGATAAATATATTCAGTCAAAAAGGTATCTGAGATCAAAATGAAAGTAAATCAATCAGTTTTCGACAACCACTTTGTCTTTACATCCATCAAATATCCAACGGGTAGTCCTCATTTCAAAAGACTGCTTGAAGGGTTTGTCAAAAATCTTTTCATCGTTAATTTACAACAGGTGTTCTCTATACTGAAACGGAATTCCAAAGCGATCTATCATTTAATTTGTTCCAATCCCACGAATTTGTTAGTTCATGTCAAGAGTACTAAACATTCAGAACAAAAAAAAAAAAAAAAAAACAAAAACCACTTGACTAATGATGGATACAAAAATGAACTCTATTTATGGGTGGAGATAACGCAAAAAAAAACTCAAGGGCCGAATTTCCATCTGCGAATTGCTGGTACATCGCTAGAAAATCGACCCATTTCTTAAATGAAGGTGACCGGTGATGGAAAGTGAGTCAGTTATGATGACGTCAAGTGAATACCGAAGTTTGGAGTTTTTGCTTCATATTTGATGGCACTCGCAGAGAATGGCCCACTACGAGCTACTCACCTACGGCCGAATTCACAATTTGGACATGCCCAGTGAACATTTGGAATCAAGCGCTCAAACCCGACCAGCTTTGCATAATAGGGAGGAATTGTGTTCCTTTAGAAGAATGTTAGGGCACACACATCGATAGTGACTCTCTGGGAGCTTGGTTGGACTGGAGCTTAGTTGGATAGTTTTTATGAATTTACCATATACGAGGACGATCCCAACACTAGACGACCCCAATAGAGCCAATAGTTTGAAAAATATTTTTTTAGTAAAAAGCGGCAATGCTATAAAACAGATGTCAAGGCGCCCCGTTGTTTAGTATTTTTATTTGAGCCATCAAAAATAAATGGCTCAGTCAGTTTGTAAACATGGAAAAAATTGGTCACCTTTATGTAATTCAATATTTCCATCTGAAAAATCTCAGTCGAACAAATATTACAGTCAAGGTAGAATCTGCTCCTTCGTTTAGGAATGTAAAATATTACATAGCAGAGTTTAAACGGGGCTGTACGAGCTGCCAAAACGAACACATAGTGGTCGACGTATTGATCTTAGTTGATTATGTGCATTACTAGATAGGCCAACGTTTGAAACTAGAATTAGTTAGAAACAAACGATGTCTGAATTTTCTCTACGAGTGTCAAAATGTTTAGAAGACAACCGAATTCATTGTGGCTATGTCGCATATTTTTGCGACAATGCAAGAACTTACGCGATTCTCTAGTTAAGACACATCTTAAATAGAGTCTAGCATGACTAGTCATTGGATGAATCATCTAGAAGGAAGGATTAGAATATTACCCGAAACATTTGCTGTGCCTTTTGTTCTTATAATATTAATGTGAAAAATACATAACTTAGATAGTACAATTAATGGCCGATAGAGGCCGCATGGAAAGAGTGCAACATATATCTATATAAGGTGCGCGAGCTAAATGATAGGTATTTCAAGAATTGATACTGACCGAAGATTTGAGGATGAAGAAGATGTGTGCAAGATGGGTGCCGCGCTTGCTTTCAATAGAGCAAAAACAGCATTGTGAAGATGTTTCTGTAGAGTGTTTGGCGAGGTTTCACCGCAATATAGCCGAAGTTTTGCTTCGATTTATAATCATGGAGAAGACATAGATCCACCACTTTACAGCTGAGACAAAGGAAAAGACAGAGCAGTGGAATGGAATAGCAGAATGGTGCTCAAAGAAGGCGGAGACGGTTCCATTTGCAGACAAGATCATGGCGTCTGTTTTGGGATGCATCTGGGATTATTTCTATTAACTTAAAGGCAAAGCCATCAACGGCGAATATTGTGGTAATTTATTGCAGCGTTTATGTGATGAAATTATGGACAAAATAAATAAAGAAAAGAAAGAAAGAAGATTTTTGTCAGCTATTTTGTGTCGTCTAGTTTCGGAACCGCCCTTGTATACGACCATTTTCAGTCATCGCTGATATTAACTTCAGCTAGAGACGTTGATGAAAGACCAGAATGAGGCAAATCTTCTACCACGACGTCTGGACCGCTCTTGAATGCAGTACAGCTTTCATGTACGCGTATTTTTGTTGAAATCTATTCAGTATTTCAATTTGCAATACAAAATTTTGAGATAAATTCCCTGTTCTTTATGACAGAAATTAAAACAAAACAGTTCTCAAAAACTTACTAAATCATGTATATCCTGATCTCATGATGCCGGCAAAAATGTGTATCAGACTGTAAAGTTGACGACAAGATGTGATTAATTGGATATCATTCCTTTAAGCAACAATGAAACATTAAATTTGAGCCTTAAGCATGACAATTCCAGCAACTTCTGAACATAATAAGCAAATTCAAGTAAATCCGACCGAACACTGTGCGCCCTGGATGTTGCGGCTGTAGATGTTTTTCACACACGCTCCGAGTTAACATCTCGATGTGTGTCAGTATGAGTTCAACACTTCTGAGTTGAAAACATCGTCAATATGGGAGATGAATGTTAAATGTGATCTAAACAGCATACGTCAGAGTTATATATTAGCATACGCTTGTTATTCACAGAAGGTCTGCAAATAAGAAAATCTTTCAGACGCAGGTTTTATAGTACTTTTGCATAATCACTGGATCAAGAGATTCTGTTATAACTGAAAAAACGTTATTATATTTATCTTGCAATCCATTCAATAAATCGTTATTGGCATGAAATCATTTAGAAAGAAGATTGTCGTGAATTAATATACCAAATACTGATAAGAATCATGTGATATGTTTTGCTTTTATATGAAATTAAAACTAAAAGATAATAAAAAGATATAATAAATGGCTTTAATAATCTGTATCTCGCTTTGCATAAGAGCGACCGGGTCACGCATGGCATTAGAAAGATAGGATTTCATACCCACAAAACTAATCAGAGTGTTTTGTAATTGTTTGAGCGCACGCCAAAGTAGATAACATGCTTTACAGTACTTCTGCGATAAAGACCAAAACGCTATACAGGCAGACTAAAATGTGAGTAGTATTTAGGATCCTGATGCTCCATTTCGGTTTCGTCAATTCCGTTCCGATTCCGAAAATGTTGGTAAAATAATGGAAACCGTTAAGTCCGATCATCATGTAAGCACTGTTTCCAGTTAACTTGAAAAAACTTATGGAAACTTATGATCTATGAAAATCTGCGAAATCACAATAAAATCATCCCATTTCAGAAGTAGATGGCGACTAAGGATGAAAAGTGATGACCTATGACAACGTTAAGCGAAAACGGTGATGGTCGAATAGTGGTGAACCGGTGCAAATGATGACCAAGTCATAATTTTGTTATTAATTATTACTATGTTAATTATGGAAAAAAGTTCGCATTTGCTGAAAAAGAAAGAAAAGACAGTTAATGAAGTAAAGTTCAAATTGCTTGATCACGCATCTCATTCGCCAGATTTAGCTCCCTCGGCCTCTTTTCTATTTCCAAACTTGAAAAAATGGCTCGGTGGTAAAAGATTTGCCAACAACGAAGATATGGAGTGTGCGGTTGATGGCTATTTTAAGAAATTTTATAGTTCTTACTATAAACCGAGTATAGAAGCTATTGAATATCGCTGGAAAATGTATATCGAGATAAAGGGCACTATGTTGGCAAATTAAGAGAATTTTCTCCAACATTTTGTGCCTTAGATTGGCTAGATTTTGGATCGCCCTCGTATATCTGTCTATGGCAAATGATTTTATTGATGAAAGCTTTGGCTTAAGAGAATTTTTGTCCGTTTTTCTCCAAGAGGGAAGATAATCTCTAAGAGAGAGGCGTAATGAAACTAGCTTCAATATGGCAACAAGTTATCCAATAAAAGGATGCATAAAGGAATCCTTTATTTATAATTATTCCCGAACCGGAATAATCTAACTATGCTGAATAAAGCCCTTAATGCAAACACAATGGATTTCTCTTCACTATGCTCTATATATAGTTTTTATTTGATCGCTCTTTAAGAACTTTAACAAATAAGGGGGAAAAAATTTTGCAAATACTGAAGGAGGGTTTCCAAAAACAGGAATTCCCAAAAATAGGAGAGAGGTATTCTAATTGTTTAATAGCTTGGGTTTTGCCCCCTAAAAAGCAAAAATGGTTTCTCATTTGGAAAATAAGCTATTTAAATGCAACGATGTCGAAGTTGAAGTTGAGAATTCTAAAATGTTGCAGTTGGAGTCGAATTCGAAGTTTTCTAATTTCAGCATAACTTCAAAGCTTTGGCTTTACGTAACATTTACATTGCTAACTATGTTTAAACAGCAAACTGATGTGTAAATTGAAATTAGCCTTACTATACCTATATATAGTGTACAATTCGATCGAAAGTTTCTTTGATACCCTCGCTTATACATGCTGTAAAGGAAAAATATTACCAAAAGTATGTGCGAAAGTATGCATTGTGATGTAAACCGAAACTCTTCATCTCATCCATGGCCATCAATAAATTGCGCAGAGAAAGTTTACATGTTCTATTGAATTCATGTATTTATGCGTTTACTGTGAAATATCCAGAGTCTCGTGTGAATGCAATATTTTACTTTACACTTTACACACTTTCTAGAATTTCTCTTTTGGGCGACGGAGACAGGAGTAACTATGAATAAACTATAGTCGTTCCTTAAATTATATACATACCCTGTAATTTATAACCAACATAAAATGTCAACAGCCAGAAGCTATTCTAGCTGTTCGTTTGTCGGTTCGGTTTGCGTATCCTTTCGTTAGTTCCAGTTTATTTATTTCCACCTCATGTGCACCAGCCAAACATCCCATGCAGTTCATCATCACGGCGAGCAAATGAAGACGAGATGGGTGGGTATACGAAGATGATGCGAATACTGATGATGATTGCTCTATGTCCTAGCGATGATTCCTCTTGCAGGCAACAGCATCAGTTGAGTAACCGACACCGGAAAGACAGGCAGAATGCCAGGATCTTATGCAGGATAAGACATCATACGACGTCATAACTCATGGCTCGTTCATTCGCACACATAACTCAATCTCAACTCGTTTTGTGTTCCTTTTTGTAGTCATCAAAATAAACGTTGATTTTTAAACCGTACACAAGTCGTGTACAACTCGTTATATCACCAATGCGAATACCGCCTGCGCCCCCAAAGGGATAAAGAAAAAGACGTACTACATCATCAGCATTTGGCCATCGTTGTGTTTTGTGCCCTCAAGCAGTTTTTAAATATTTCGTGCAAATAAACTTTCTGAGCGCAAAAGGAAACCAATACAAAAAAAAAAAAGGAATGTCTTTTTTCAGTTCAGCACAATTAGCTTAGGGGTATCTTAATAACATTCATAATCATCGGTATCTCTTAAAGTTCTTTGATTTTGAAGAGCGGGTATGGTGGGTAGGTCTCTGTATGCATTACTGATGACACTTTTTTCGTGCCACTTCAGTGCACAACTGAAACTTAGGTTAGATTTAGTTAGTCTTATTTGTGACAAAAAGAAAAAATGAAAAAAAGCAAAATATCAACAAAAACGCTTTGAGACATTTTTCAAATAGCATATTTAGAAATGTACTGGTGCGAATTACAAGATTCTTTAATTTAGTCTAATACATTAATATGACCTGAGGTTACACGTATAAATTGAACTGTCCACAAAATCTTTATAATAGGGATTTTGACCTTAAGAAAACAAATTGGGAATTTCTTAATATATTAACATGATAGATTTACTTAGAATACCTGTAGTAAGAACTTTTAAGTCCACGTACGAATGAGCGGTTTAACCCTTTATCCTTAAGTTCGTATCAATTAGTTATTTGTAATCATCTTAGACGAATTTTGCATGTTTCAAGCTTTTGGAAAATTCTACTCTGAGAATGATTATGAATAATATTGTCATGAATACTCTAATACCTCTCATAAAAATTCAGCTAGAATTTGAAACATGCCAGGGAGACGAATTAGGTAAGCTCAAAAAGCTTACCTAAGTTCGATAATAATGAAATAAGGTGAAGGTCTTTAATACCACTGCTGTCCTTCCTCTTTTTTTGCTGGCACGACTTTATAAGCCTTCCATGCCTTTTAAGATTATGTCCAAATTATATACTATTTAAGGAACTGCCCAAATTATGCGTTAGGTATTTGAAATATTCTACAATAAAATTGAGTTTTCAGTAAAACGGCCTAAGTCAGAATAGCTTTTTTAATGAAATGACATTTTTGGAGGGAAACGGTGTGGTAAAAACAAAAATTGCCCGTATAAGTCCTAATCAAAATTCTAAAACATAGAGATAGGAGTTCAGTAAAGTAAAAAAAAAATAAATAATTTGTTAAAATTTTGGGTTTAAGTCCGGAGAATATGATAATCATTTTTGCGAACAAATAAAGCGGGGAACTTTTTCTTGTAAAAAAGGTTGAGTTTTAAGGACCTCTAGGAAGTTGGTTCTGCCGAGTTTTGCAGCAACCAAAATATAAATTCTATAGGATTCTATCACATTACATACATTCTGAAGGCAACAAAGGATCATTTAAAATCTTTTCACGGTAGATTTGTTGATTTATCTTTACGCCCTGCTCAATGAAAACAAGTGGCGAGCATCCTGCGGATGTCCAAAACATCATATAATATTATTACTAGCGGACCCGGCGAACTTCGACTCACCACAATTTAACGCCTTCAGATAAATTCCCGAGTAATAATAAAACACAGATAGTTCAATGCGATTTATTTGAATGGAATCGAAATCAGTAGAAAGCGATATGGTAAACAATCAGGTATGTTCCAAAAAAGTAGTGGAATTAAAGTAAAATACGATTTGAAAAGTTATCGTTTTGTTTTGGATGTTCTGCAAATAAAGTGGTTTGTTGTTTCATTTTCTCATATGAAATGAAGTTCGAAAAAAGAAATTGTAAATAGCTGATATTGACTTGAAAATAAAATTTAGTTATTAAAACTACTATTTGTGATTGTTTTGCATACAATTAAAGGATTAATAAATAATAAGGGCAAATAAATAAATAAAGGATAAATAAATAATGACGCAAGAGCAAAATTACAAAGGCGGATTTTGCGGGATCTCTCAAATCCTTTGGATATGGGCGACACTACGTAAGTACACACATGTATGTACTTAAGTACATTCAATACATATACTTTTAATAAAAACTATTAGGTTTTTACAAAATTATCGCATCAAAAAAGATGCATTTCGTAACATTTTACATTGCATAAAATTGAGACTGCCCAAGTCATCCATTCCGGCAGAACTACAGCTTGCTGCCATATTAAGATTTTTAGCAGAAGGAGGATTTCAACGAGGGGTCAGAAAAGACACTAATGTGGCCTTAGCACAGAGCACCACCTGCAACATTTTAAATCGAGTGCTTATTGTTCTAGAAAAATATGTTTGTCCTAGGTGGATTAAATTGAAAATGACAGTTGATGAACAAAATTTGTCTAAGCCCTACTTCATGCAAAAATTTGGTATTCCCGGTGTAGTAGGATGCATTGATGGAACTCACGTGGAAATTACTAAGCCGCAAAAAGATTCCACAATTCTTCCAATTTTACATGGTCCCCTTTTTCCAGGTCTGGATTGTTTTGCATAAAACGTAGCATTATTGCATCCTGCGTTGTATTCTTGTGTTTTCCATTTCAAACAAGGAAAATTTTTATTCCACGAAAGGAATCTGATTTATTTATTATACTTACATGTTTATTAGCAAAAATTTTTGTTTCACAATAAGTATTTTTAAACCACTTCTTTTTGCCTAAAAGTAGTTTCTAGAACAATGCAATTCACTACGATTTGATGTTCGAAAACAAAACAGAAATGAAAAGTAAAAAGTAAAATTCAGAACACCCAAGTGTCAAATTGAAGTGATTTAAAACTACTTTTACTTCAAAGTAGAATCTGGAACATACCTGAATGTTTTTTGATTTGATTTCAGGCGCAAAAACAAACAACGAAGACGATTTCCCAATACACAGGCAGACAGCGTACAGCTGACCGTGCGAAAAACAGGGAAATTCGAAATCAATTCCACAGACTTCCAACGATTGGCGTTGCGATTTATGGATTGTCATCGCAAAATCCAATCGAATGGGGAACCGAATCCGCTTGAATTGGAAGATCAGTTGGAATTATCGGACTTCCTCTCCTTTGAACTTGCCCTTGATGATCGTCGCTCTGGAAGATTTTAGTGCTAAAATTGGAAAGCATGGTTCTGCTCTGAGTACAGTATAGAATATGCAACACTTCCGATAACGGAGTAAAACTCATTTTCTCCATTCCGGCTAATATTATTGTAGTAAGTGGAAACAGATTCTAACATAAAGATATCAATAGTCTAACTCGACTATGACTTGATCAAAAGATGAGAATCCAGCAAAAAGAAAACTCGTCTTCACTAAGCTACATACCTCTGAGATAGTCACATCCTACATTGTTCATCAATTTCTTGATGGACAACCGCGTTCTGTTGCACAATTTCGGTGATCCTACCTTCAGCTGTAAAATATGCGGCGGAGTTCCTGGCACATCAAGCGAGTTACAAAATTCTGTCGGATAGTTTGTCGCTTCATCCTCACGCTGTCAACGGATTTGTACGAATGCAGTTCTCCAGCGATTTGACTTTGAATAATTAAATTCAAGCTATCGACGTCCTTATTCTTCGCTGCTAGTATTGCCCGCTCACTAATCCAATCGAGATTTTTATAATTTTATGCAATGCCGGGGAACACTTGGGTGATGAGTTCCTCCTTCGACGATGTGGACTCATAAAAATTTGCCGGGAACGATATCAATCCAGTGGAAACATCAACAGAAATTTGGCCATTGCCTAGCGCCAGCAGTTGTCTCGAAAATTCCAGAGCCGATGAGTCGTTTTGCAACGCGACTCTCATGTTCGTGGCCAATTTCAACTTCTTTACATGCCGCCACAAAGACGACGATTTCAGGCATGCATTAAGTTCATCAGCAGTAGTAGATTTGGGGATGACGGTAAGCTTTTGAAGAAAATCTCCGAAGAACAATATCATAGCCCCACCATATTGTCTTAAATCAACTCGCAAATCCTTCAATGTTCGGTCAACTGCCTCCAAAACTCGTTTATGAGCCGTCGTGCATTCATCCCAAATAATGATGATTTTGCATTCTCGCATAAATTTTGCTGTAGCCGAATTCTTGGTCATTGTGCACGTTGGCTTGAGGTGGTGATTGTGCAGCGCGAACTTGTGCAATATGGGCACGTTTCCATTCATTTTGTTCTGCCCGTTCTTCTTGCGTTTGGTTATGACGGACATTCTAACTAATTATTGTCCGACCTGTACGACGTCCAAGGTTTGATCGTCTAAAATGTGGCACTAGTCAAGCAAATAACTCTCCCTAAAATGGAATAAAGTCGTTTTTGACTAATCCCATTAAAATTGCGCTCAGCCTAATTCAACGTATAACGCCATCTACGGGGTTATGGCATTGCGCCATCTGTTATTTGTCTCGTTAACTTCTCCACTCAAAATTCACGCAAAACGCCTTTTATCACGATAAATTTCATAATTTTCCGAAATTTTCCGAGCTTCCACCTTTACATCGTTCAAAATCCATCGATAAATTGCAAAATTTCGTTGAAACAAATTGAAATTTTTCACGTTTTTCCGGCCAGTTTTCTATTTTGCCATTCGGAATGGCTTCCAGAACAATTGCACACAAAATTCCAAATTTATAAAAATCAATTTTCGATTTTTCCAATTTTCTGACTTTTCAGGAGGGTTTCCTCAAAATTTCCTTCCGTAAAATCCTTCTCCAGGCAATTGCGAACAACTGGAAAAAAATTTGAGCCCAATCGTCCTCAATTGATGATTTACTATACATTTTTCAGACCATTTTTATATATATAGATTATTATTATTGCCATATACCAATTCTCTGATCTAAATTGACATTTGGTTTGCAATCTAACCACACATGTTCTTTTTGTTCGTTTACATAATTGGAGTAAACTGAGCAGTTTTCCCTTTTTGCACAATTTAAGTTTGCTATTTAGTTCAGAACAATTAGTGATGGAATCTAGTAGGCTTGGAAAGAAACCATAGCACCTCGTATAATTTCTTAAGTGCCAGTGTTATTTGTGGAAGTGATTACCGAAAAAAAAAAACGCTGTAACCAGAAACCTACAGTGAAATATACATATATATAAACTATGAGCCAGTCGAATTTGAAATTGCTTTACCTAATGGTGAAAGTTTTGCGGTTACAGTTCGCAAATTGCGATCAATTTGGTTTCACAATAATGCTCCAAAAGAGTCAACTGTAAAGAGATTAAAGGATAAATTTGCCAAAACTGGGTCTGTTAGTGATGTAAAGACAACAACGCGCCTTCGACCAGGTCGATCGACCGAAAATATCGCAGCTGTACGTGATGATGTCGCTCAAACTGCATTCACTTCAATTTGACACCGAGCTCAGCAAATTGGTGTCTCCAAATTAACTACGCAGCGAATTTTGACGAAAGATTTGCATCTTCATGCATACAAAGTTCAATTGACTCAGGAACTGAAGCCAGCTGACCATGGACAGCGAAGGGAGTTCGTTAATTGGGTATTGGAGAGACAACATGAAAATGCTGACGAGGCCCATTTCCATCTTGATGGTTTCGTCAATAGGCAGAATTGTCGCATTTGGGGTGAGAAAAGTCCTTAAGTGATTCACGAGAAGCAAATGCATCCTCAACATGTCACTGTGTGGTGTGAATTTTATTCTGGAGGAATCATTGGACCTCTTTTTATGAAAATAAGGCATGTCAAGCGCAAACAGTCAATAGTGTTCGGTATCGCGGAATGGTAACCAATTTTTTCGTGCCTATAATTGAAAAAAATGAATGTGGAGGGCATGTGATTTCAACAAGACGGCGCCTCATGTCATACAACCAGAAAAACAATTCAATTGATGCATCAGTCATTTCCTGGCCGTGTTATTTCGCGTTTTGGAGATCAGAATTGGCCGCCTAGATCGTGCGATTTAACACCATTAGACTTCTTTGGGGTTTTTTGAAGTCGATGGTTTAC
This sequence comes from Philornis downsi, assembly GCA_019455685.1. Lineage (NCBI taxonomy): Eukaryota > Metazoa > Arthropoda > Insecta > Diptera > Muscidae > Philornis > Philornis downsi. Next base: position 881,607 of record JAHXMU010000019.1, read on the forward strand.
TCGAAAAAGCCGACGACGACTCAAGTCTTAAAAGAGGAAATTGAATGCTGCATTAATGAAATACCGCAGCATTTATGCAAAACGGTCATTGAATATTTCATTAAAACTTCGCATGTGTGACAGCAAAGCCGCGGTGGCCATCTGCCCGATGTGTTGTTCCATACATAACCTCGTTCTGACTACTTTATGATATAATAAAGTTTCACGATTTTTTTTTAAATATCTGTGTTTTATTTAAAATTTAAATCTTGCGTTCTTGTTGGGTCACCCTTTATATTCTATATATATTGGTGTTACTTTCCTCCAAAAACGTCAGCACAAGAGTAACGTTTTTAGTAGTAGGGTTGGCTAGGGGATACTTTGGATCTGTACCTTTAAATAGTTTTCTTCGGATATTTTGGAATTTCGGACATTGGGATAATAAATGTCCGGGGGACTTTTTGAGTCTGAGAAATTTTATATTATATTATATATTATATTATAATGTCGTTGTTCTTCTAAAATCCTGCATGTTTCCTGTATTTAGTTGTTTCAGGCTTGGAAAGATTGATAGACTTGTACCAGTTGCTACTTTGATCCAAGGTTTGATCTTTTGTCGCATATTCGTTTTTTAAATATTTGGAAATATCACGAATACTATAATTATTGGTTGTAATTTATGATGATTTGAGAGCTTTTTTGGCGACAGAGTCAGCCTACTCGTTTCCTTCTATATTACTATATCCAGGTGTCCAAGTAATGGTAACATTTGGATGTTTTATTATTAGAATGGACCTAATTTGGGAGCAATAGAAATTGTTGTTGGAAATATTTGTAATCATTTGTATGGCTGATGGTGAATCAGAGCAGATTGCACATTTTCCTTTTTTATTCGAGATATACCTGATAGCCTTATATATTGCAATTAGTTCTACGGTAAGGACGGTGGTGTAATTGGGTAGTATAGCTGTTTTTTATGGTCCTAAGTTTGTATACCAGACTGTAAGAAACGCAATTCTCCAATTTAGAGCCATCTGTGTAAATGAATTTGTGTGTCGCCGCATCTTCTAATATACTTTTATATAAAATTTGAAATTGTACTGCGTTTTGGTGTTTTTTATTTAATTGGTGTAAAGAAGTGTAGATGCTGTCAAAACTAAATAACCATGGAGGTCTAATTTGTTTTCTTGTAGGGGGAATGTGGATTGGAATGTCCAGTTTTTTGCAATTTTCAGACATTTTGCTTAGGACTGAGGATGTTTGTGGTATACGTTTTGTTTTTGTGATTTTTCCTATAAAATTCTTCAGCGGTTCATTAGGATTTTGTAAGAAAGATCGATTTTTTCCACAATTGAATTTTTGTATTTAGTATAGAACAATAAGTGATGGAGGTTGGCAGACATGAAAAGAAACCATAGCACCTCGTATAATTTCTTAAGTGACAATGTTATTTATAAATACGGAAAAAATTATTTTAAATATTCCATAACTTTATATTGAGGCCCCCAAGAATTTTTTTCAACCAATCCCTCCGCAGTTTGAAGAAGGTAAGATTTGACACCCTGTAGCTCATATATTAATGCGGATTAAAGCAGCAGTTTTCAGTATTTTACTCTAATCATTTTAAATAAAATGACTCGGTAATCTATGAGATCCGTAGTTTCCATAATTGTGTGTTGCAGACCACCGACTGTCCTGGACGACCAACTGTCCTTGGTGTCATCAAAAATAATAACGGCAAGGCAGAACAATGCATTTGAGATCTAACGTTAGAAAATAATTTGTACTTAGTATTCAATGAAGCTTTTCTTTATTTTACGTACATTGTACTAAGATTTTTAAAAATCCTAGCCTTAAAAAGTTTCAAAACGCATAACAATATTACAACATCTCATTCTTCCTTCTGACTTTCTACAAAAGCGTCTGGCATTACCACACCAATACGAGAATAAAAAGGTAGCCTTCTGAACTGTCATATCACGTTTAAGTTGTTTCAAAATATTCCACACTATTCTCTCGAAATGTCGGCTGACATTCGTTTGTTTTCTCTGTACATTACACAATGCTCAATATTTGCCCAAATCTACACGCTTTTACACACGTATTGTATAAATAAAATTGCGTTACCCGGTTAGGAATAGGAAACATCGCCTGTCTCGCTAAATCTTTGCATAAATCAAAAGACGTCTAAAAAGTGCAACCAAATGCTAAACCTGCAACGGAACACAGTTACGTCTACATGGCATCAATGGAAAACTTTCATTGTTGTAATGCATACTTTTTGGCGTAGTCAAAAACATCATGAATTTCACATAACACCTGCATACATTTCCATTATAGCGCACACATACTGCCACTCACCCTCACATGTCCAGTAGTAGCGGAAACGACAAGGCCTTCCCCATAGGAGGCATTCTGTAATGTCTAATCGAGTGCTTTAACTCGACAAATATGTCTAACGCAGGAAAACAATCTTTTATTTGAGTTCTTACAAACAAATGCAATCAGTTAAAAACGTACTGGGTACTTAAACATTTAATAAGCCCAATTAGAGAAATTGCTAAATTTGCTCTTGTCACTAAGTTAGTGCAACTGTCCTCTATAGCGACGCGATGTTTGGCTGCAATCTGTCGTTTAGTTTAATTACAGTGCTCGATTTTTGTTTTATCCAACTGATAAAATTATCGAACAAAGATTTTTTCTCAAATTTTGTATTGCAAATGAAATTTCGTTTCATGAATCGCTGAAAATGTTATACAGGGTGGGCCATAAGGGTGTTGGCGGTTTAAATATTCAATTTCTCGGTAACGCGCGGCGCGGCATGGCGGGGAGATATGTTGTTCGCTGCGCCGCTTCCTGGAAATTTAGTCGCCATGGAGCCGTACACGGGAGTGCAGCGTGCATTTTGTGTCCGAGCGTATTACGAAAACAATAAATCAGTGATTACTGCACGACGTTTGTATCGGCATTAACACGGTTTGCACGATTTAAGTGAAGTTCCAAGCGCCAATGTGATACGAAAATGGATAAGAATGTTCGAAACAACCGGCTCAGCAGTACCAATTACGGTTCGTGGTCGCCCAATTTCTGCAAGATCAGCCGACATTGTGCAGCGTGTTCGTGTTTCAGTTCACGACGGTTAGAGCGAACAATTATTGCAACATGCTAGCCGACTTTTTGGTGCCAGCTTTGCAAGAACTTCAAGGCAATACCTCGAGGATGTGGTTTCAACAGGATGGGGCCACATGTCATACGGCTAGGGTATCCATAGAGCTGCTGAAAAATGTTTTTCCTGGAAAACTCATTTCGAAAAGGGGGGATATTAAATGGCCCCCACGTAGCCCCGACCTCTGCTCATGCGATTATTTTCTATGAGGCTACCTCAAATCGGTAGTCTACGAGAATAATCCGACCAATTTAGAGTAGTTGAAGAGGAACATTATTCAGGAAAGTAACAAAATACCGAGAACAACCTTTCAACGAGTTTTCCAAAATTTGCGACTTCGGTTCCAAGAGTGTCAAGCAGCCGAGGGAAGCCATTTGGACAACATTATTTTTAAGTCTTAAAAATTCCCATGCTTCTACTTTTTAAAAATACAAATATATTTTTTTATGTTTCGTAGTTTTCTTTTAATTGAATATTTAAACCGCCAACGCCCTCATGGCCCACCCTGTACATAGCTTACCTTGTGTCGAAAGATCTGCAGGATTTGACGAAATTTCTAAGTATCTCATCACACAACTACCACTGAAAGCGTATGCATTTTTGGTAATAATGTGTAGTAATTGCTTAAGCAATTCTTATTTTTCAAAAGCATGGAAGGTTTCTAAAGTCGTGCCTATAAAAAAAGAGGTAAAGACAGTAATGATGTTAAAGACCTTCGTCCAATTCGTTATTATCGAACTTAGGTAAGCTTTTTGACGCAAATGGATGAATCAGTACTGGCAGTTTCCGAGCGGAGAATACTCCGGAAAATATATGGACCCATCATCGTTAACGGAGAATATCAGCGTCTCATGAACAGTGAGCTGTGTGAGCTACATGCCGACATCGACGTGGTCAATCGCATTAATATACAGCCGCTACGTTGGCTGGGTCATTTTGTGCGGATGATTCGAAACGCTCGAGCGGCATCCGGAAAGTTTTCGACAACAAACTCGATGGACGGCCCAGGAGAGAGCGACCGAAACTCCGTTGGAAGGACCAGGATTTTGAAATGCTGTCGAAGCTTGATGTGACGAATTGGAGGGGAAGCGCAGAGGATCGAAGCACTTGGAATTATTTTCTACTGGCGGCGTATAATAGATAAGGATGTCTATTTCAGTTGCCACCTAAGAAGAAGAGGTAAGCTTTTTGAGATATTAATCCGAGGCAGAATGGATACTGGAATGACAGCCACGTACACTTCGAATCTGCAATTTGGATTTCAGAAGGATCACTCAACCAATGATGCTCTCCTTAAACTGCAAAAAGACGTTGTTGTAAATTTGCAAAAATGTTTTTGCACGGTTGCGGTATCACTTGCGGCCTTCAATCATGCTTCGCATAGGGCTATTCTATATGAAATGATCCAGATTGGTTTTGAAGCTCATATAACCAAGTTGTTTGTCAGTTATTTTTTTAGTAGTAGAGAATTTTGTATGGAATTCCCGGGCATGTTTTCCGGCTTTGGGAATGTGAATTTCGGTGATCCTCAGGGTTCGATTCTAGCCTCACATTTATATAATATATGCATGTATGACTTTCCTCATTTTGATTCAGCTTCCACTGGATTATTATAGGCAGATACGCTTTACTGTGTGCACATGACGTGTCGTCACTTACGCAACGTAAAACAATTTTATGACAAATGGGAAGTGAAAATAAATCCATCAAAGAGTAGAGCAATTTGTTTGAGAATCTCATCGGGCAAATGTAAACCGATTGTTGTTCTCGAAAATTACTAGGACTTTTCCTTGCTTTCAAGAATTGTTTAAAGTATTTGGGCGTTAACCTTCTGAAACTTCTTCAAGTTTAATAATCACGAAAGACATATAACATTTTTGGGATTTTCTCGGGAATATTTTGGAATAAAAATCTGTTGGTGAAGACGAAACTGTTTCTATACAAAACGAGCATACGGCCGGTAATTTTATATGCCTTTGCAATTTAGTATAGTGTGTCTCACATAGTAATCAAGGATATGGAAATTTTAGAAAGAAAGTGTTCAGGTTGGGGAAAACTTTGAAAGCTGCGCGAAGCGTTATTCAAATCATTATATATATCTCTTCTTCTTCTTCTTCTTAGGTGGCGACTGAATTAGATATACTTATATATTATACGCCGCCCATAGAAAATAATTCCAAACACTTCGATCTTCTGCGATTCCCCTCAAATTCGTCACACCAACTTTCGATACTACTTCAAAAGCCTCATCTTTCCGGCCGAGTTTAGGTCGCTCTCTAGAACGGCGCCATCGAGTTCTTTGTCGAAAACTTTCCGTGCCGGAGCATTTGGGTCCATTCGCACAACATGACCCAGCCAATAACTTTGTTTTGTCCTCGTTTACGACCAGACCCATTTTCGCTACTTTCTTTTCGATGCTTGAGAAGGCTGCAGTAGCATCTCGCAGCTTTCGCCCAATAATGTCCATGTCATCTGCATATGCGAGTTACATATTGCTTTTATTAAAGATGGTACCAGTCGTGCTAACTGCAGCTTTCCTCATAATCAACTCCAACAGTATGTTGAAAAGGTCGCATGATTGACTGTCGCCCTGCCTAAATCCTCGTTCGGTGTAAAAAGGCTCGCTTAGAACTTTGCCTATCTTCACTGAAGACTTCGTGTCAGTCAACGTCATCCTACAAAAACGTAGGAATTCCAAACTCATACATTTTTATACATATAGTGCAGCAAAAATAGCTCCTATCAGACATTACGTTTTCGAACTAATGAATAAATTTGCGGATGGAGTTCACAACCATCCGCATAATTCATATCCTTCGGAAATTTATAACTTCTAGGTCAGGTGAAAAATATTTATCACCTATAGGTGTTAAATGCGAGAATTTTTTGATAAAGTTCTACCGAATACGCATCGTGGATAACCACTTCGGTTCTTTAATTTTTTTTTTCTCAAATTCCATTTTTAAATATAGATTTTTGTTTTTCTTTTTATTCATTTCCCTTCAATATCTAATTTTAATTTAGCTTTAAGGATATTTGTGCGAATGTCTTCGCTCATATAAATGAAAGACTTGGGAGCAAAGTCGATTATGTTATTAGTTTATGTAAAAATGTATTGTTGTAAAACTTCTAGATAAAGCATAATTTTTTACCATTCTGTAATGAGTTTCAAAAGGAAATGCACCCAAACACGCATATTTCGTACATATTTATGTAGAAATGCATAAGACATCACAAAACCCTGAGCTTTGACCTACATGCAAAGCGCCTAAGTGTCGTCCAATTTCCCATTATCTTCATACATAATGTAGTAGTAGTAGTAGTAGTAGTAATAGACTTAGTAGCAAAATAATAGTGGCTGACCACGGCGCAATGGTTAGTACACACGGCAATCGCATACATGATCGCGAGTTTAATCCCCGATGCAGAATCTGTCGTTATTTGATGTGTCTGACGAACACTTCGATTATCGAGTAACGACAAGAGTGAATGCTTCTTAAATTGTAACGTTTGAAGTCGTCATTACACAGCAGGCCCCATTAAGTGAGTTAAAAAAAATAGAATATGTGTAAGTTCACTGAATGTAAGGAACTCTCCGATATCTCATTCATGGAGTGTAAGAAATTTTCTTTTTTGTTTTTAGCAAAATATTAGAGGCTATTAATATTTTTATCGTTAAATAGGATAATATGTTATAATTCTAAGATTTTCTTACTTTGTTAATTTGCTTAACTAACTCCTAAATTGTTAAACACAAATCTCAATGAAACAATTTCAAATTTCAAACGAGTAGTATAACAATTTATCCCTAAAAGTGTGCTCAACAAACAATATTCTTAGAGTCCTGACGAGAAAATTGTGAGGCATTGCGAGTGGCTTATTTTCTAATTTTCCTATTTTTAGCAACAAACTTTCGAAAACTATCCTTACTTTACTTTCACAATGTGATATGTACTATTGTTTGTTAGAATGTAAAACTTTTATTTGGCGTCGTCAGCGACTTGCGGATGAAATCTCACTCAGGCAGAAAACTTCGATAGAAATTATATACCGTGATATGACCGACAATATCATAATCTGATACGCATTCAATTGACCGAACATAATTTCTTAATTTTTTATATTTCATCTTTATTTGGTCAAAAATATATAGAAATAAATAAATAAAATATATAGAAATAAATAATATATAAAAATATATAGAAAAATATATAGTCCAAGTAAATGTTAATACTTGGACGGTCTTAAAATCAGACAACCTTGCACCTGTATAGATGGTGCCAATAGTTTGAAAAGAATTATTTTGATCAAAATTGACAACCTCATAAAACACATGTTTCAATTTTGAAGGCACCACGTTGTTTAGTATTTTTATTTAAGCCATCAACAGTTACGATTTCAGTGAATTTGTAAACACTGGAAAAAATTGGTCATCACATTGGTTATGTAATTCAATATTTCCATTTGAAAGGTCTCAGTGCAATAAATATTAAAGCAAATCTAGATTCTACTCAGGAGGAGTCTGCAGCATGGACAGCAGAGTTTAAACGAGGCCGTACGAGCTGCCAAGGCGATTGAGGTGTTCACACCAGACACAGTTAAGATAAAAATGGTATTGGAATATCGTTGGCTGAAGGCGCTCGAGCTATCCGAAATGATAAGCATTTCAAAAAGTGCTATACATTATATATTGACTGAAAATTTGAAGATGAGAAATCTATGTGCAAGATGGGTGCCGCGCTTGGTTTCAATAGAGCAAAAACAGCGTAATGAAGATGTTTCTGTAGAGTGTTTGGCGATGTTTCACCGCAATAAAGTCTAATCAATCCTAATTTGCGTTCACCGCTTCACACCTGAGACAAAGGAATAGTCAAAGCAGTGGACTGGAATGGAAGAATCGTGTCCAGAGAAGGCGAACACAGTTCAATCTGCAGGCAAAGTCATGGCATCTGTTTTTTAGGATGAGAAATGTTGAGAAAAGAAAAACCAATAATTAATGTTAATTTAATGCAGGGTCTAGATAATGAAATTATTGAAAAAAGAACTCATTTGGCGAAAAAGAAAGTGTTTTTTCATCAAGACAATGCTTCAGTTCACGCATTCACAGTTGCAATGGCCAAAATTAATGAATTAAAGTTCGCTTAGTCATCAGACTTAGCTCCCTCGGACTATTTTTTGTTTCCATACTTGAAAAATTGGATCCGTGGCAAAAGATTTGCCAACAATGAAGAGGTGGAGTCTGCGGTTGATGGCTATTTTAAGGAGTTTGACAGTTCTTTAAACAGGGTATAGAAGCTATTGAATACCGCTGAAAAAAGTATATCAAGCTAAAAGGCGTTTATGTTGAAAAAAAAAAATACGTTTTTCCCAAATCTTTCCGGTGTCTTCTGTGTTAAGCTGGCTAGCTTTGGAACCGTCCTCGGACGCATCTACTGCAATGCACAGGCAAAATATCAGTGAACTATTTCGGAGTCATTTCAGTTGGATAGTTCTTAATACAAACCAATCAAACATTTAAAGATTGTTTTACATAAAAATTGGAACTTTATGCCGCTCATAATACACTGTGCGATGCAGAATTGCAAGGCCTATTGAAGGTCTTCCGGCAGATGACGGAAAATAATGTCTTACTTACCATACCAGAAGAATGGTTTTATAAGCTGTCATATTTTAAAGTGTAGGTATGTCAGAGAATGCCATGTACTAGTACTAACTAGTAAGTCGTAGGTTTAAACTCCAACGAAGTCAAGGTAAATTTAAAAATTATGCACGCCACGAAGAGATAAATTCGAATTTATAATAGTGTGCACCATGCCAAGAACATGTAAAGATGATGAAGATGAAAATGAAAATGCAAAAAAATATAAGATAAAGTACGCTCACCACAAATATATAAATTCGATTTTAATACACCGTAAATTTTAATATCCACCATGACTTCTTATTAATTTTGAGAATTAAATGCATTGTGAAATTCTTCTAGAGCTTTCATGTAAGGTCCTCTATGCGCAATGGCCGGGCGAAAGCCTTGCTTTACAATATCATGATACGGTCTTCAATATTATGCCATTTAGAAGGTCCTTCAAGGAATGAATTCCGCTGCTGGATACGCTCCGGCGAAAGTTTGATGTTCTGTACATTTTAGTGACTCTAGTGGTAATGATGATATAAACAGCAGATTTTCGGGTATTTTACCATAAGGCTACCTCACGCACACGATAAGCAAAGTTACACGTAAAAGTCAAAATCAAAAACTGAGCTTATTCATTGGCATCAGCTGCTCTTGCCCGCCCTGCTTCCCTGCAGTCTTACAACTTACTGTAATGTTGTTTGTTCTTTTTATCATCCAACATTCGTAGTTGCTGATGGAAGTTTTGCACATTTCCATAATACGGATTTCTGTCAAAATTCCTAAAATTTGCAAGGAAGAAGTATTTTACACATTTTATATAACTTTAGTTTACTCATTAAATTCTAAAAGGTTTTTGAGAATAGAAACGAGATGTTTTTGTATCGTATATTTAAAATACAATGAGATGATAATCCTAATATACTCAATCATGTTTAAAATCAACATTAAAGTAGTGGTTATTCTCTTTTCTGAAAAATATTCGGCAATGTTGGAGTGCTGTTCGATAGGCTCAGCATTTGTCCACTCACAAAAAATATAAAAATGTTTTATTTGTCCTGAGAGGATAATAATGTTTAATTGGACTTAAAAAGAAGTCGCACATATTATAACGGGTTATCGATTTATCGGTTTCAAAAGTAAGATTAAATAAAACACACATATAGCTATGATTTTGATGAAACTTTTATTTCATTATAATGCTTGGATCTGTCATTATTATGTCATTTAAATTACCACATCTGGATTGGTTGCAGCAAAAGATCCTTTTGAGGTAGTTTTCGATCACTTTTTCTTACATTTCGAGTGGTATCACGGCCTTAACTTAAAGAATGTTGATTTCAAAAGCTCCAACGTTTAAAAATTATCCGCGCAAACACGCTTTTTGACGTAGCCACGCAAGGAAAATATAACGGCGTCACAAAAATGTGAAATTACGCTTTTGGGAAACTTCCCATACAATAAAGCCAAAATCGGTCGTGTTATGTGGCTCATGGAACCGTCCTGCAGAGACCACATGTCGCCCAATTCGTAACATTCAATTGGAGATCACTAAAAATCAGTTAACGATTCCTCCAGCGCCATTTTGGAAAAAATGCGGTCCAATGACACCTCTAGACCATAAAACGCACTAAACAGACACTTTTTCCGGATTAAACGGGTTTTCCACAATCACTACAGGGTTATCCAGAACTGAATGAAAAATGAGCTTCGTCGTTGAAGAAAATTTTGTTCGAAAAACCAGCATTGAAAGCTTGTTTCTGTAGTACCCAATCAGCATATCTACGGCGTTGTGAATGGTAAATCGGCTTAAATGCTTGTGTAGGTTGAACTCTATATGGATGGAGGTGCAAATCCATATGCAAAATACGCCATGATGAGCCAGTTATCCGTCACACTTTCACTAACAGAAGCGATATTTTCGACAGTGCGTACATTGCGATGAAGCACAAGCATGACCACATCTGTAACGTTCCAGTCTCTTCAAATTTCTTTAAAATCGTGCCAATTCCTTGCACAGTAGGTTGATTACGGCTACCATAATCATACCGTAATGCACGAAAAGTGCCCGCGTTTTAATCACCACTTTTACAGTAAATTTTAACTATTTTTGCGCATTCTTTAGTTGTTAAACAATTCATATTCGTAAATGGCGAACCTTTAATTAACTAAATAAATAATACTTCCGAAGATAGGTATAATATTTAACAGCTAACAGCCTTGCCAGACCGAATATCACGAATATCACTCAGAATGCGTTTTCTTCATTCGCATTCAGATTTTTTTCCACAAAACCTATGTTCGATGAGCCATGAAGAAGGGAAGCGTGCTCACCAAGATTTAATGAAAATTGAAAGAAATTATCAAGGATTTTGGGACATAAAATATGCTGGAGCCAATTGCTGGACTCTAATACGTGAAAACGAACCAACCACATACAAACGACGTTCAAATAACGCCATTCACGTTTGAAAATTCACTAATTTTTAAATAAACTAACGATTTTTTATGTAAAAATCCGACGCGATAGAGAAAAACCAATTACAGATTCGAATTCAGATCACCAAATTACTCTAAAGAGATATTTCGTTGCTCCAGTCCAAAACCTTTTGTATCGACATCATGTTAGGTGCGCAACTAAGTCTCCGCTGTTTGCCAATAGGTGGCACCAGCTGTAAGTGCTAGTTGATTCTGCCACAATCTAATGTTTACCATATGCCAAGCTTAAGAATATGGTAAATGTTCCGTCTCGACACAATAGTGATTTTCTTTTGACGTCTATTCTTTTGGTTATGTGAATAAGTATGATTTTGTGCCAGACAATCGTCATATGCGGGAATTATTGATTTTCTTCTTTCAATCGAAGAAAACGGAGACTGCATCTCTTCGAAAGTTTCAACATATTTACAGTCATGCTGTTTTAGGTGAAACAACGTGTCAAGATTTATTTTGTCGCTTCAAACACGGTGATTTTGATGTAAACGACCGTTCGCCTGAAGGAAGACGAAAAACCTTCGAAGACACTGAATTGACGGCATTGCTTGATGGGGATCCGTGTCAAACGCATGTATAGCTAGCTTCAGTATTAGAACTTACCCGCCAAACCATTTTCAAGCGAATGATACGAAAGCAAGGACTTGGGTTCCTTTAGAGTTGAAGCCAAGGCACGCTGAGCATCGTTTTTTCGTCTGTGAGCAAAAAAGGAAGGATTTTCTTCATTACATTGTAACGGCTGATGAAAAATGAATTCATTACAGCAATCCAAAGGACATAAAGTTATGGGGGCTGCCCGGTTTTACCTTTACGTCGCCGCCTCTGCCGAATATTCACGCTGAGAAGGTTATGCTCTGTATTTGGTGAGACCAGGTCGGTGTTATTTATTACGAGCTGTTGAAACCAAGTGAAACCATCACTGGGGATCAGTGTCAACTTCAACTAATGCGATTGAGCCAAGCCTTGCGCGAGGAACACCCACAATATGCGGAGAGCCATGAAAAAGTGATTCTTCAGCATGACAACGCTGGGCCTCACGTGGCCAAGCCCGTTAAAACCTACCTGGAAACACTGAAATGGGAAGTCTTACCCCATCCGCCATATTCTCCAGATGTTATGCTGTCCGATTATCACTTGTTCCGTTCGATGGCATACGGTCTGGCTGAGCAGCGGTACCACTCATATAAAGACATCAAGAAATTTCTAGATTCAAGGATAACCTCAAAAGATTAACAGTTTTACCGTGACGGAAGTCCAGCTCTGCCGGAATGATAGGAAGAGGTTGTAGATAGCGATGGGCAAGACTTTCAAAAAATCATTTGTAAACATTTTTTCACAATAAAGTTGCATTTTATGCATAAAAAAACAGCGAGAACTTAGTTGCGCACCTAATATTCAATAGACATTCTTAGATCAGATTATACCCCATACAAATTTTGGATCAAATTAGACCTATTCGACCCAGAGATATGACCAAATCATTTCTAATGTTATACAGCTTTTTACGACTCTGAATAAATCTACTTTCAAAACAAACCGGATCTACATTTTCTCACAGGGGAAGTAAAATTCCAAATATTATCAGATTTGTTTGCTCTGGTGAAATAGGTTGGAAACAAGAAAAATGTACAAAAAAAAGAAAAAAAATTATCAGATTTGCTTATTCTGGTAAAAATGTACACAAAAAAAAACCGTCATGCCACTGCGTTGTTAGTCAACATCTTCCTTTTACAATAAATTCCAAAAATATCCATCTTTCTGCCAGAGTGTTACGAGTGTGCAACATGCATGCATGCACGCTCCTCATGTTTGAAAACAAATTCCATGTAACAAAAAATGGCTACAGAACACTTGAAATTTGTATGAAATATTCAAAACTGTTGCTGGGAGACAGTGCAAACATATTTAAAGTTTCAGACCGCATCTAGCACGTTTTGTATCAAACCTTGATAAGTAACGTGAGTGGAAAATAACATTGATGACTCCTACGATGTTGTTGTCATTTGAGTTGAATGAACTGGTGCGGTTGCTGTGAAAATATCACATGAAATAAAACGAGTTTGTGACTTTAAAAACACATGATATGTAAATAATCACATGGTATAGAAAAATTTAATTATTTTCTATATCAGAATAATTGTTACAAAATTTCTACAAAATTCTTTATATTCTTTCAAATTTCGAAGAAGCAAATACCGCCATAATCAAAGCTCGTCGCAGTTGGAAGGAACAGTTCCAAAGCTTGTTGACTTATTAGAAAGACGTAAACCCATGTTATAATTTATGAATGTGGGGTCGAAATTCATTCTTTCTTGTATGTCGTCAGCGACTTACAAGTTTTTGAAAAAATTTCAGGTCTTTTGAACATAGTCGAGCGGCAACGAGTTTCATACCCAAAAAATCCTGTAAAATAGTACGAATTGATTTGCAAGACACAGAAAGTTCAGCGGTTATATTTTTCAAATTGAGATGACAATTTTTAGTCACAATTTCCTTTAATTTATAGACGTTAACTTCATTTGGACAGGATGATAGCCGAACAAAGCGGTGGAAATCATCCCCAACATCCCTACCATTTTTCAACGCACTGTACCACTCATGCATGCGAGTATTCGAAAAAGTCTATTAACCGTAAGCTTTCCATAAAATTTTCAGAAATTTGACACACGGAGTTCCTTTTGCAATACTGAATGAAAGATATTTTTATCCGTTGTAAAAATCGAAAATCAATCTTGAAACGAACTGTCAGAATCGAATACTAAACAAACAAACTACACGTCAGCATCGCGGACCGGTAGTGCCAACTTAGCGACAAAAATAATTTTGGCAATCCATTTTGACACTTTTTTGATTAAACAACACTTTTCATTACTTTTTTGACAAAAAAGAAAAAAAAAAAAAAAATAAAACGTTGACAACTATAATTTTCAAGTGATGGATAAGTTCATCTACCTCGATTCCGCTGTAAATAAAACGAATGATGTCAGCATGGATACAAAGAGGAGAGTATTGCTTGCTAACAGATGTTACTATGGGCTAAGCAAGCGATTCAATGAAAAGCCCCTATCACGACATATATAAATCCGACTGATATATATATATATATATATATATATATATATATATATATATATATATGGAATATATATGGACGCATCGTCGTTAGCGAAGAGTATCGGCGTTGCAATGAGCTATATAACCTACCTATATACACGAGTGTAAACGTAGTAGTCAAGCGTAACAATATACAGCAATTGTGTTGGGCAGGTTACTTTGTGCGAGTGACTCTAAATGGCCTACTGCGAAAAGTTTTCGAAGACGAACTTGAAAATGCAGGACGGCCCACGAATCGTGCTACAAACACATAACGGAGATAAATGGAGACCGTTACTGCGCCAAAGACGTATCCGTTTGGACAGCATTTGGTTTCAGCAAGATGGAGCAACTGCACACATAGTCAGACCAGTTATGGCGGAGCTTCAACAAAAATGTCCAAACAAATTAACTCTCTCATGCCCGAATTAAAATGAACGTGTCTAAAATTTGTTTTGAGTAGATATATAAGATAGTGCTGATCTCAATACCAACTGACAAAAATTTCAATGTCCTAGGTGTCCTGGTTCAAGAGCTACAGGATGTTGCGTATATGCAACATTGGGCAATGGTGTTGTAAATTTAAATACAAGTTAATTTTTTTCAAATGCCGTTCATTTCAATTTATGTTTGGTAGGATACAAAACTATTTCTTTTAAGGATTTGAGCACAAATGCACATTGCATTTGCTGCATTTACAACTTGGAAACCCAGTGTTGCATAGCCTACATCCGCCTCTTATTCCTCATTCCGGCCAATGATTATAACCATCAAGTCGTACGAATTTTGCAGGCTCTGCAACATATGCTCTTTTATAGGGGTTTGATTCAGAACCCGTAGAAGGAGCTGGTGACGATGGAGCTGGTGATGATGGACCTGGTATTGATAGAGCTGGTATTGATAGAGCTGGTGATGACGGAGTCGATGGAAAAGGTGATTAAGTTCCTGAATTCATTGTCAAAAGGAATGATGATGGACGACCTCTCTTTTTTGCGACAATTGTAGTTTGACTTGCGTTTCTTGGTAATGCACTTGCAACGGCCGCTAGTTTGAAATTGGCCGCCCACGCCATTTCACAACTGCAAGGTATAGTAGAATGCCAACAAACCTTTTTATTACAGGATCAGTACATTTCAATTCTATGCAATCTGTTTGCATGGCATATATGTAAGTTGGTTTCCTCACATATTTTCTGCCTCAGTTCATCCTCAAAGAAAATATTCTATAGGTTTTTTCACCGCATTGACGCATAATTTGCTGCTCCAGCTGGTCACGCCTTCCATAAACTCTGCACTCCTCCACTTCAAACTCTGTAAATCAATTTTTTCCATCACTTCCTGTGCAACGTTTTCATTTTCAATCAAATTTTCATCATTTTCTGTTGCAATAAACTGGTCAATCAAACCAACTTGCATATTTTTAGCTCTATTATCCAAATTTTTTAAAGTTTCTTCTATGTCCATATTTTCATCTTCCTCATCTTCATTTTCCTCGTCAGCCGAATTATCCTAATCAAAGTTGGCAAATTTTTCAATTTCAGCCTGAGTCAGACCTTTTGAACGCATCTTAGAATGGGCATACAAAAATAAGTTTCTATATGTCAAAAATAACCACAATAGACCAATGTTGCAGTTGAACTTGGTTTTAGGATGAATTAGGTATATTAATGTTTTTTACACTTTTTGAAACACCATTTTTCCGCTAAATGAATTTGTCAACTTCGCTTTCGGAAGAATAGTTACTAACTGAACACGTGCACACCTGACACCCAACCAATTAACTGTAAGCTTAAACAACACATGAGGCTATGTTTTTGTGAAAGATAAAAAAATATATATTTTAAATAGCGCTTAGATACACATAAACACAATGTTGCATATACGCAACATCGGGCATGAGAGGGTTAACATTCAGAAACTCCACCCTCCGCTGGCGCGCAAGATCTCCTGATCTCACTACACCACACTTTTTTTTTTTTATAGAGTTATGCTATGCAAGACGTGGTCAAAACGAAACCAAAAAATCTCTCTGAATTGAAGCAATTCATTAAAACAACAACAATAATTATGGCGATCCCGACTGCAGCCCTTCAGGCCGCAATGAATAATTTTCTTATCAGGTGTCGCATATGCTTGAACGAGAATAGAGGTAATTTACGGTCCATCATCTTCAAAACCAATTAGTTTTATAAAATAAAATTGTTTTCTATACGATAAAAGAAGAGGTAAATAAAATACATTGATTACGTTACGTTACGTTGCTGAATGACTGTCAATGTGGATTTTGTAATTATAGGAGTACCTCCAGACTACTTATTGGCCTTACAGATACCATAAGGAAAGAAGTGTATAATCAAAAGGCTTGTGTGTTATTGTCCTTGGATTTAGAAAAGACATTTGCTCGTTTTGATTACGATGTTTTGTTAGATAAATAATACACCAATTTAAATTTCGACGTTAATACCTGTCGATTGATTTCATCATGCCTATGTGGTGGGAGTCAATATGTTGTTGTCAATAATTCGTTGTCCTCTGTTTTACCTGCCCAAAGCGGTGTTTCTCAAAGCTCGGTACTTGGTCCAATACTTTTTATTTTGTACTTGAATGATCTGTTTAATATCCTTGATGATACATTGCATTCCCTATTAATTTGCAGATGATGTGCAATTGCTGTTTAAGGGGGGATATCAGTTTACTGATGTCCTGCAAAGTAATATTAATTATGCTTTAAATTTGATCTGCTCATGGATGACGGCGAATAAATTCCCAATCAACCTTCCAAAAACAAAAGCTATGCCGTTTTCTAATCATGATTTAAACTTGAGTTTATCTTGTCATTGCACACGTTTTGAAGTGATTCACAGTGTACATTGTTTGAGAGTAGTTTTAGATAACAAACTAAGCTTTAACTACTATGTGGGTAATGTAGTTCGACATTTAAATTATTTACTACGAAGTTTTTATAACACTGATTTAGTATTGCTTAGATCGATTAAGGAGAAATTGGTTCATGCTTATATCATGCCCAGTATTCAATATTATTTAGAGCTATATAGCGGCACTAATAAACAAAATATGAGGAAAATTCAGATGGCGTTTAATACAGTTATGAGATGTTTGTATTCACTGAGACGTTGTATTCATATAACACCGTATGTTAAGCGTTTCTTGGGCTGTAATTTTAAAAATTATACAGATTTTAGGTCTCTGCTGTTATCTTGTAAAGTTGTTCAACTGTGTAGTCCTTAATTTCTTTATAGTTCGTTTAATTTTTCACATTCCACTCGTAATAAACAGCTTCTTATTCCTGAAATAACCACAATCATGGGTCGTGATTTTGTAGTAAGAGTAGCACGAACTTACAATTTACTACCAAGTTATTTCAAATGTTTCAAATTATGTCCTGATTCTTACAAAAGACATATGATGTAACACCTTCTCAGAGTTTCCTGTAAAATTTTGTTTTCAATCAAATTCTAAGCAGCCTTTATTGCATAACAATTATCTTATATTTCCAGATTATATACCGACTAACTTCCAACTTCTAAATTAGACCTTTTTCATTTCTTTTTCTGTCTTTAATAATCTTCTTTAAAATCATATTATGTTTTTGTAACTCTTACATATATTTAATTTTTATAATTTGTTTTTTTTTTTAATTTTATATTATTGAGCAGATTAAATCTAATAGATGAAATGAATTGGAAGGCTTTAAATTACAAGCCAAAATAAATAAATTAAATTAAATAAAAAAATATAATTTTGAATGACTTATTGCAGCATAATCGATGCGCCACCCTGTACTATCGACACTTAGTGTGACGGGCGAATTGGAGAAGAAGCGCAGAAGGCCGAGCGCATAAAATTATTTTCTACGTGCGACGTATAATACTTAAGTATGGCTATTCTAGTCGCCACCTATGTAAGTAAATAGCAGATCGTGCATAGAATTTGATCTTTATAACGACAACATTAACATTGCCCTCCATACAAAAGCAATTATTTATTAGCCTTTATTAACTGCTTTAATCTATCATTTTAAAAAGAAAAGGAAAAACAAAACCATACGGACGTATAAAATTTAGAAAATGAAAGTGATTGGCTCTGGCGTATTATAATCTCTGACCGAATTAGAGACTTACTAACAGCCGTAATTTCATTTATAAATGATCGGAATACATTTCTTGTAAGACAAATCCCCATGCGATAATAGAAAATACCCAATTATTTCTGATTATTTATTTATTTAAGCATGAAAAAGACATGAAAGAGCTTCTGATATTTAGTAAGCTTAAACGCATTTTATTTTTAGGCTCTTAGAATTTAACGACGATTCCGAATGCCACAGCTTGAGAAGCATTTACAAGCATTTACATTTGTCGATTACTCCACAACTCAAAGGGTTCGTCAGACATACAGAGGTAGAGTGCTCCAACAATGATAAGAGGCTGTATGCGGGTTTGAACCTGCGATCATGTGAACGATAGTCGCGTGTACCATCGCGCCATGGCCTATCTCCCTGTTTTTTATTCATCTTTACAAAAGAAATGATTAAAGCTTGCTAAAATAAAGGGTGATTTTTTAATCGTAGTTTTTTTTGAAAAATCGAATAAAACGCTCAAACTTGTTTGCATCATATATTAAAACTTTTTATAGGAATCGATAAATTGGTCTTTGCCGTTTAATTTTTAAAGATAGTATCATATAAATGTTGTCCACGGCTCCGTCTCAAAATGTCCATTCGGAAGGTCCAATTTTTCCTCACTTTTTCGAGCATTTCGGCCTGTATTCCACGAACAGCGCTTGTTATGTTATCCTGTAAGGCTTCAGTTGTGTTTGGCTTGTCCACATAGACTAACGATTTGACATAACCCCACAAGAAATAATCACGAGGCGTTAAATCGCAACATCTTGGGACCAACTCACAGGGCTAAATCGAGAGATAAGCTGCTCACCAAAAACAGCGGATTTTCATTGAGCATTTGTAAGGCCCATTCACCAAAAATTAGACATTGTGGTAGGTCATTCGGCTTCAATTCTTACCTGAGTTGCATTTTATAGGTTTTCAAACCCAAATCGACGAGTAAAATTTTCCTTGTGGTTGAGTAATACATGCCCAATCGCTGAGAACGGCGACGAATTGGCATTTGACGATCGTCATTAACACTGGTCGCTACGGCTGCAATAATTTCTTCGGTACGCACTCTACGCATGCGAGTCGATGGTTTTATGTCCATCGTAGGTAAGCTGCTCACCAAAAACAGCGGATTTTCATTGATCTTTTGTAAGGGTCATTCAGCAAAAATTAGACATTGTGGTATGTCATTCGACTTCAATTCATGCGTGAGTTAAATTTTATAGGCTTTCAAACCCAAATCGATGCGTAAAATTTTCCTTGTGGTTGACTAACACATGCCCAGTCGCTGAGAACGCCGACGAATTGACATTTCACGATCGTTATTAACGCTGGTCGCTACGGCTGCAATATTTTCTTCGGTACGCACTCTACGCATGCGAGACGATGGTTTTATGTCCAAGAAAGTAAATTTGGTGCAAAATTTGGAGATAACAGCTCGAATTGTTGATTCAGGAGGTCGATTATGACAACCATAAAATGGTCGTATCAGACGATGCACAGCACGAATTTTGATAATAAATGTCAACGATTTACAATCGTTGCTCGTTTGTTAGTCCTTCCATGATGAAATGACAGAGTATACTGTACACTTTTCACTTTGACAGATGACGTTTGGACGCCATTACCAACCAACCTGCCTGAAAAACTTAAATCTTAAAAAATCACCCTATCTCACACATGTTATCTATTTCCGATTAACAAAATAGGATATTTTTTTAGGTACGTCCAAATTTCAAGTAAAAAAAAAAAAAATTAATTTTCTCATTTCACCCAATATCGATATGCATCTACATCGATATTGATGAATTTCCGTTTTTATCTTCGTTTGCTTGTTTATACTAAAAGATTGATTTCATTTCATTAACCTTTGCCCCGTAGTGTTCTTCTTTTCAAAGGTTATCAAACTTGCTCATTTATGATCTGTTATAGGTGTCAGCTCCTCAAACAAGTGTTAATGACCTTTGATATTGATAGCAGTATCGTTGATTGAACATGATTTCTGATAATTAAGAATTATCATTGTTTTATGTATTCGATTGGCGCCAATAACATTTACACCATTAATTTACTTCTTTGTTATGGAAACATTAGCAACAATAGTGAATCATTAATAACACATTCAGGCTAAAGCAAAAGTAAAATCCATATTTTATTGAATGTTATATGAAATTTGAAGCCTACGTGAACGTGGAGATTAGTGAAATGAAAACTTAGTCTAATCACAGATTGATTGCTATTCTTAATAAAATTTCTTTCTTAAATAACTATGCATTGTAGGTCGCAAGAAATCACTAATTTGAAGCTTTTGTGTTTTTAGTGCTCTTATAGCTTTAAATTAACGATGCGTTGAAGCAAGTTAGTCGATATAAATTAATATAAAATACGCAATATAACATAAAGTGTGACTAAAATTGACGATTCAACGAACGTTAATTCGAAACAACCATTTAGCGGTAACTAACAATCAATCTCTCTGTTTGGAATACACCATGATGTTCGATATAATATATTAGAACTGTTAAAGCTAACAATTTCGAATAATTGTTTAAAACTTGTATCTTCTTAACACTATTTGCTACTATTGTACTACAGGGTGGCGCAATAGAACGTGCACATTGCATCATCTTTTTTTGCGGGGTAGAAAAGGCGCGGGGGGGGGGGGGCCTACATCGTTGGGTTGGCGAGCTCATGGGGTTTTAGTCGCTATGAATCACTTCGACGGGAAGTGTCGCGCATTTTGCGTGCGCGCATTTTACGAGAACTCTCGTTCATATATTGCTACTAGGCGACTGTATTGTGCTGAATATGGGCTACGTCGAATTAGTGAAGCTCCGAGTGCTAATTTAATTAAAATATGGGAAAAGCGTTTTGAAGAGACCGGTTCAACATTTAAACCACAAGCAAATGGTCGCCCAAGAACATCTAGGACCGAAGACAATCTTGAGAGGGTTATGGAGTCAGTACGAGGAAATCCACAAATGTCGACTCGCAAGAGATTGTCTGTCTTACAATTATCGCGACGAAGTTTGCAACGAATTTTAACATTGGATCTTAAACTGCATCCATATAAGCTGCAATTAACACAAGAATTGAAAAAGTCTGACTTCATAGCAAGGCTCGCATTTGCTAATGAAATGCTTAATCGATTTTCCAATTTTGACAACATCCTTTTCTCTGACGAGGCTCATTTCCTTATGAATGGGTTCGTAAACCGTCAAAATTTTCATTACTGGAACAGTGAAAATCCCAAAATCAAACATCAGAAACCATTGCATAGTCCCAAAGTGACAGTATGGCAGCAATCTCTGGCAGAGGAATTATTGGTCCTTTTTTCTTCGAAAATGCGCGGGGCCAAAACGTCACGGTTAATACGGAACGCTTTTTTGAGATGTTGGACGGATTTTTGGCTCCAGAAATTGAAAGTTCAAGAATAATGAATTCCAGAACTTGGTTCCAACAAGATGGAACAACCTGTCACACATCAAATGACTCCACGGCGGTGGTGAAGCAGATGTTCCCAGGCAGACTGATTTCGAAAAGAGGTGATATCCCATGGCCCCCACGTAGTCCAGACTTGACGCCTCTTGACTTTTTTTATGGGGATACCTCAAACACAAAGTCTACAGTAATAATCCAAGAAACATCGTTCAGCTCAAGGAGAATATCCGTGTTGAAGTGGCAGCCATTACGCTAGTATTACTGAAGAAAGTTTTCAATAATTTTCGTTTGCAGTTAGAGGAGTACCGTCGTAGAGGGGGGTCACCATTTTGATGATGTTATTTTTAAAAAATAAACTCCATTTATTACTCTACAATGCCTTAGATTTATGTTAACCATAGCTTTCGTATTTGTTTTTTAATCTATTTTTTAAATATGCATGTTCTATTTCGCCACCCTGTATTTGCAGGGACAGGAACAAAATTAATCATGTTTCATAATATGGATAAACAGCAATTTTATATTCCACAATATAACATCCTTCCTAATGTTTTGGGATGACCATCTTTATGTATTAGCTGTAGACAATTTCCATACAGAAAAGCAATTTAGAATTTAATTTTATATAGAAAAGTATCTTGGAAGAAACGAATAAATATGATATACATTTATGAAACTTCTTAAAACTTTGCTTAATATTTTGACAGATCATAAACGGAGACTATAAATGCTGTGTATCGGTCTACACCTTCTTGGACCTCTCATACTAATGACCCGATTTCCCGAAATTTAAATTTCTTCCTGTAACCCCTTATCCATAACTTGCACAGCAATCCGAAATTTTATCCGTTGCACTGTTTCATGATTCCTGGCAACATTTTTAACATCTGCCATATAACTCCTATATTCCAGGCTTTATAACTTTCAATACGTTGCATTAAATCTAGACAAATTTGGCACACGTTGAATTTTTAGTACAGTAGAGCCTCAAAATGGAAACATATCCATCCCTTGTAATTTTTGAATGGTCGGCTATAGTAGTCTAAATTTTTATCCATTACACCAGGTTATCCATATTTCGGTTTCAAAAGTAAATTTAAATAAAACATACACAAAGCTATGAATAGCAAATTAACAAGACTGGTATTACCTTCAAAACAATGATTCCAACATATGCTAATGAGAAAGTCACCATTGACTGAAAACTGGCATACGCGCTGGGAAACTGCAGTCTTCTCAAGCATTGAGAAGAAATCGCCAAAAATGATTCTGGCAATAAACGATGAGTTAACGAGTACTTGTTTCAAAGAACAGAAAGTCTAACATGTTTGGGTTATTTGGAGTAGTGGTTGAATTCATCCACATGGGTTTCGCCGTGAATAAAATTGACGATGTCGCGCTTGGAGATTAAAAGAAGAGCATTAGTTGCAAACAGTTGTTACTATGGGCGTAGCAAGCGATTTAATGGCAAAGTCCTCTCTTGGCGTATACAAAATTCAACTGTGAAACACTCATTTGTCTTGATTTATGCCGCAGGTTATGATACAAGCGAGTGAATCAGTGCTGAGAGTTATCGGCTGTATGAGCCGCGAGTCGATGTCGACACTGCCAAGTGGTTCATAATAAGGGATTGAGTTGGTTGTTTCACGTTATGCTGATGGATCCCAACGATCCAGCACTAAAAGCTGTCAACAATAAACCTGATGGGTAGCGAAAAACTCCGTTATAAAGAACAGGCTTTTAATATGAAATCAAAACTTATGTGCATCCCTTGGGATTATCATCGACGTGCGGTGTATAATAGATAAGAATGTCTATTATAGTCACCGTTTGGCAACAAAATTATGTTCCTAGATATGCTATAATGAATTGTACTTTCATTTATTGATGTAAATGAAGTCAAATTCATTTTAAACAATTATCTCCTAATACAAAGACAGTTTCAGGATTTCAATGGCGCTTTGGGATTTATTTCGACAATTTAAAATCGAGAAATATCAAAGGGCAGATAACAAAGCGAGAACATTTAATGTATCATTTGGGAACAACCGCAATTTGCATGAAAATGTAGACAAATATGCATGACATTTGTTTGCAAGAACCTTGAGTTACCGCAAAATTTTGTTTTTTGTCCTATTTTACACCTGCGGAGAACAACTTTTATCTGCAATTAATATAATAATTATGTAATAAAATAGCGGGCATTTTGTCTTTCTTATAAACCTTCAAGCATTTGTCCTTCACTGTAGTTTCCCACTACATTTCCTAAATTACAAAGAACACCTTTCGAGCAGGGCATCATTGTTGGTAACCCCCCAAAAAAAAAACTTTTCTAAATTCGTATAGATACAAATAAAATATTAATTTTCCCAACTCTTCCATACTACGACCACAATTCTAACCGTGGCATTGTATCAGTCCGTAAAATCAAAGAAAATATCCGTTTTCCTTATTGATTATTCATCGCAAAGATTTGAAAAAGTACAAAGAAAAGTTTAGTCACGTTTTTTCACACATTGCTTTCGCTGTTCGTTCGCCCCTCCCCCAAACAGTTCCAGCAGCTGGATAAAGTTTCTAACGCAGAATTATTCAAGTTTCCTTCACAAATCATCAACACATTGCTTTTATGAAGTCAAAATCAATCAAAAGTAGAAAAAGGTGAGAACGTCAGGAGATAGAAAAAAAGGTGTTCATGCTCGTGTTCAGCTGTTCGTTACAATTTAGCCAGAAGTTAAAGAAAAGTTTTCTACTTTTTGCTAAATACCCCCAAGTCTGAGTTAAGTCGTTAATGTATTTGAATAGTAACTTTTCTATTTCACTTATGGGTGCGGTAGAATTAAAAATCCTCTGAGAAGTGAATAGAGATTCAATAAAAAGCGTTATATCTGTTAAAAGCGAGCAAAAGGTAGAGGATTTATTTCTATTTGAATACACAACTGTGTTGAAAAATTTTTTAATAAACAAAGTTCTTAGGCAGTTTAAAAGTTATTGATTGTATGAAATCAAAGTTATATTAATTTATTGGCGAAAATAAATGAGAAGAGAGTCATCTCACCCAAAGTAGCCGCCCATCATTTGTGGCTACAAATTGATATTGTGACGGCGTGAAACCGCCATTGATCCGCCACATTAAATCTCTTTCATAAACGCAGACTATTTACAGATCAAAGACTGACGTAACGTTGAATGAGATTTTTTCTTGTTACATCAGTATCGCAATTAAGCACTGACATATCCTTTATTAAATATGTAATACTCAGAAGGAAGAGTTTAAAATACCAACTATCATTTGACCAAATGTGTTCATTAACTTTTTAAGTCAATTGAGCGATGTCCGTCCGCCTGGGTGGCTCATTGTTGGACAAGAGAACTAAACTAAACTATATTATGCCAAATGGTAACCGGGGATTATGAGTTCTCTCACCCATCTGGTACCTTCCGCACAAATGAACCTAATCCGCAGACAGCAGTGGTCAAGATCTGTGTCCGTTACTTTGATCTATATTCATGGTAAAATCTGAAAATATCGATCGATTTCTCCTACCTCCCATACAAAGGGCCAGTCTAACACATACATAAGTAAGTATCTTCTATCCGGTTGCTCTAAATTCAATTGAATTTGGTACAAATTGAAGGTTTTATGAAGTAGTGTCTAAGTACAAAAATGGGCTGTATAGTCAGGTACTTAATTTGCTCTAAAAATCTGGTATCATTTGAAAACTTCAACCGGATAACGAGTCCCCTTTCGATACTCCCAGACAAGCGACCGATTTAACCCACGCAATCTTAGTATGATATCTTCTGTTATATATACAGGGTGGCGCAATAGAACGTGCATATTCAAAAAATAGATTAAAAAATAAAGATATGGCTAAAATAAATCTAAGGCATTGTAGAGTAATAAATGGAGTTTATTTTTTAAAAATAACATCATCTAAATGGTATTGAAAACTTTCTTCAATAATACTGGTGTAATGGCTGCCATTTCACAACGGATATTCTCCTTGAGCTGAACGATGTTTCTTGGATTATTACTGTAGACTTTGTGTTTGAGGTATCCCCACAAAAAAAAAGTCAAGGGGCGTCAAGTCTGGACTACGTGGGGGCCATGGGAGATCACCTCTTTTCGAAATCAGTCTGCCAGGGAACATGGCCCCGCGCATTTTCGAAGAAAAAGGAACCAATTATTCCTCTGCCAGAGACTGCTGCCCATAATGTCACTTTAGGACTATGCAATGGTTTCTGGTGTTTGATTTTGGGATTTTCACTGTTCCAGTAACGACAATTTTGACGATTTACGAACCCATTCATAAGGAAATGAGCCTCGTCAGAGAAAAGGATATTGTCAAAATTGGAAAATCGATTAAGCATTTCATTAGCAAATGCGAGCCTTGCTATGAAGTCAGACTCTTTTAGTTCTTGCGTTAATTGCAGCTTATATGGATGCAGTTTAAAATCCAATGTTAAAATTCGTTGCAAACTTCATCGCGATAATTGTAAGACAGACGATCTCTTGCGAGTCGACATTTGTGGATTTCCTCGTACTGACTCCATAACTCTCTCAACATTGTCTTCGGTCCTAGATATTCTTGGGCGACTATTTGCTTGTGGTTTAAATGTTGAACCGGTCTCTTCAAAACCCATATTTTACCCATATTTACCCATATTTTAGTTAAATTAGCACTCGGAGCTTCACTAATTCGCCGTAGTCCATATTCAGCATAATATAGTCGCCTAGTAGCAATATATGAACGAGAGTTCTCGTAAAATGCGCGACGTTTCCCGTCGAAGTGATTCATAGCGACTAAAACTCCATGAGCCCGCCAACCCAACGATGTAGGCGCCTCCCGCCCCCGCCTTTTCTACCCCGCAAAAAAAGATGATGCAATATGCACGTTCTATTGCGCCACCCTGTATTTGTACTCAAACAATTGCGGTCAAACTTGGCACACATAAAGGGTTTGCGTATAAATTGAAAGATCTTCCCTGTAATTCCTATCTTTTAGACTGCAGCAACCTAAATGTCTGTTCATTCTGTTGCTGTAGAAAGTCTACAATATTTGTAAAAAATCGGTCAGGTAATCGCGATTCTAGTATTCTGCATCTCACGCCGTATAGATGAAATCGGACTACGCTAGATGGCGTTAGAAAGATAGGATATCATACTCCAGAACATATTCAGAGAGTTTTGTAATTGCTTGATTTAGCATTGTTTGAGCGCTCGTCAAAGATGGATTCCAGTAAAGAGAAAAACACGACGTATACAAAAATCTTTCTTTGTTGGTTAGCACAGGTGAATATCACTCGCTTGATCGTGGGTTCAATTTCCGATACGGCTACCTATTTTTTTTTTTTTTTTTTTAGTGGCCATATCGATGTTTTTGAGTAGTCAAGTGATCGACAAGTATGAAGAATGCTTCTCAAACTGTGGCGTACGGAACCGTTAAACTGTAATTCTCGTTGTGTGTGTCTAAAAATAGAATGCGTGTAAGCTCACTGAACATAAGAAGTTTTCCCGCATCGCATTCATTGGATGCAAAGAAATTGTTATTCTTTTCTTTCTCTTCGATAAATATGAAAAAAAGAATTGGTTTCGTCGATTCCATTCCAGTAATTTCGACGCCGAAGATGCACCACTCTCGAGAATGGCGTCCAAGTAATGGAAATTGTTAAATTCTACCATGTCAGCAGTGTTTTGCTTGCCCAGGAACTGAAGATTACACAAAAACTCGTTTGCAATAAGGCTGGATACAAGAAGAAACTCAATCTATGGGTGGTATAGCAGTTAAAGGCAAAAATTCTCATGTAACGAATTTCCATCTGTGAATCACCGCTGATTAGCAACAAAATCGACTCATTTCTGAGGCAAATAGAGAACTGGCGATGAAAAGCGACAGGATTAAAGATCGGGAACGCCCTGCCGTGTGTTTCGTGGGATTGGCAGGGAGTCATCTACTGTGAGTTGCACCTATACGGCCAAACTCTTCATTGACAGTGATACGCAATTGTCTCCATTAGCTTGGTTGGGAGATTTTTGTGAATCCACCTCGTAGTCCGCACCAGGCACCAAGTGATTATCGTCCGTGTCTGTAATCCTGCTGTTTTATAAATTTCATTCAAGATGAGATTGCAAAAATCGGCTCTCCTATGTATTTGCAAGTAGGGACGAGGGCTTCTATGAGAATCACAGGGAATTATTTTTACAATGGCAAAAAGTTATCAAATAAAGCGGTGTACATTTGACGTAAATCGCATCGTTCTAATCACTTAGCATAGTATCAAGTCTTTGACATATAAAATGTAGTAAAAATAAGTCCATTATTTTCCATAAGATTTTGAAAATCTGGTGTCCCAGGTATTTGCAAATAGGGACGAGGGTTTCTATGACAGAGGTCATCCGGAATTATTTTCACAATGGCAAAAACTTGTCGAATAAAGCGGTGTATATTTGACGTAAATTGTATCGTTTTAACTATGCTAAAAAAAGCTTTAAATCTTATGAAAAATAATAGACTTATTTTTACTTCATTTTGTATGTCAAATACTTGCTACTAATTCCGTCGATGAGCGAGCGACCTGTAATGCTAGCAGAGACTCAGATCACCGACTGCCTCCAGCTGAGTTATGCACACATGGGATTAACCAGAGCGAAAAACTGGTTCAAAAAAGCACAAAGACGTTGCTAAGTTCCATAGCCCCAGGAAAATGATAGCTTCTACCAAAAATCTTCTCACATATTGTGACAAAAAGGCTCTAATCTCCATGTTCCTGATGGCAGGCAGAGGAATCACATTACGCAAACTGCAGTAAAAGCTGTTTTTAATTTTTAGTTATTATGGAACAAAGTTGTTTTAGGAACATCTCCTCGAAAAAAATACGTATTATAAGACCGAAAATCTTGAATTTTTTTCCAAATATTTTATAGTCTTTATGCTTGCCATAGAACTTTGCATCTGCCGCACTAAGAGTTCAACTGATGTGAACATAGCGTAGCTTGTAAAACCATCTAAAGCCGTACGTCATGGGATATATACTGTAATGGCGACGTAAGTCATATCATTACCCGGGACTTAAATAACTTCACTTGATGGTTACTACTTCAAAAATATATAAAGTGTTATTCATCTCGTAGCGGGCATCAAAATATACGTAAAATAAATAGTAAATACACTTCGAGTTGTAGAAAGATTTCCAATATAATTCCTTAAAATACCACAACGCTACTTATTTAATCCTCAAGGCCATAGCACTCAAATCTGCCCGTTGCTTTCTCATGGTCTCTTCATTAGACTCTGGCAAAGCCTGTACCATTTGTCCCACAATCCATGTGACCATATGTTTGTGATTGACGCGTAACTCAATATTCCTGCAGGCAACTTGATAGTCCAAACGATGCTTGACATCCTGATACACTTTCATTAGCTCCTCTCTATAAGCTGCCTCCAGTTGCAGGGCAATGTTCTCCTTTTTCACCTGCATCAGCATAAGATTTCCCTCGGCTCGCCATTGTTCTTTGCGCTCGTGTGCTATTAAATCTTCTAATGCTTTCAGTTCTGCTTCATGCATGTCCCTCCAAGTCTTTTCGACTTTCTCGATTTCTTTGTCACAATATTTGGCAACCAAAGGACCAAATTTCTTGACAGCCACTACGCATATGATGGCCAGTGAGAGACCATTGTAGAATTCGTGATCGCAGACGTAAATTTCTTTGGAGAAAAGATAGTTGAGAAGGCCCAGGCCAAACACATAGGGGCCCGTAATACCAGTTTTGTCATGAAAGAATTTGAACCATTCATCGGGAATAAACCCCATACGAACCTTTCCCGGGTGAATTGGTCGCTGGGTGACGCGATCGCAATGATGGGTGTAGCCGGTGCCAATATGGACCGATTGTGGCACACCAAGTTTACGTAGATAACGCGATGTTAGCATAGCAACGGGCTTAAAAGACATTTGGAATGATGATAAAGAAATAAATATGTTTAAATTACAGTTTGACAATTTAAAGTTCTCCCTCAAATATCAAAAAATATTTTGAAATTTACTTTATGAGCCAGAAGTGTTTCATTGAAACAAAGGAAGAAAATAAACTACCGACCTTTGTAATTGTGTAGGTCGCAATCATAATGTAAAAATTTTAAAAATTTCCTTTGAAATGAGATAAATTAGGGTTAATGTATGACTCACACCCTGAAACAAAAAGAGCGAAGGACTGTAAATGTGAAAAACTGTCATTTGAACTTAAAATGGTCAAACTGGTATAAGAAAGAATCGAAAATGAGCGAATGTATTGGGAGCAGGATTATTTCTAAAACGTCTATGTCAGTGTTGCATTTTACGTTTTTTTCCAACATTTCTTTATATTAGTTTTACAAAAATAGCAGTTTTATATTAGTCCTACACAATAAAAGTAAAAACTTTTCAAAGCGAACATCTTGTCAAATTATAAATGAGAAAGCAGTTGTTGTTTCAGTGATCGAGAAAGGGAAAAAAACTCACTTCTTTGCAGAATTTAGCCTTTTTCATCAACATAATATAATCAGTTCAATTTTTTTCTAGATTTAAGAGATGGGGTGATTAAAATCTAGTTAATTAATGTCCTATATTGTAAGCAATTAATGTAAAAATAACTTCTTTCTCGTTTTTACTTCGGCAGCGCTAAATAAACGACAAATACGGTAAACAATTTAGGTAGAAAAACGCAGTGGATTTAAAGCATAAAAGGTCTATAACAAGGAAAATTTTCCTTCCAAGCATTGTTCGTAAAGATCCTATTCTATTCTATGGTACAAACCATTATGAGACCACTCTCATATAGAAAAGTGCAATCGTATACATAACTTGTGTGTCTGCATAAACATATTTGGTACGCAGAAGTGTCTTTTTTAAAGTTAACCTCCGCATTGAAACCAGTTTGTTTCGTATATACGCCTGGCTTTACAGGCATCTTTCGTACAGGGAAATGTTTTCAGAGGTACGTTCTACTCAGAAAAGCCTTTTCAGAGGCTTTGCCATAAGCGCTTTTTATATAGAAAAATATTTTCTCAGATACCTTTTTATGGGCGCCTTACCTAAAAAGATGTGTTCATAAACGCTTTTAGCACGTAAAAGTTACTTAGTGTCTTCTCAAAATACTCTTTCTAGAAAAAAATGTTTTCATAGAAACTCGTAGACACTTTTCGTATAGAAAAATGTCTTCATAGACGCTTTTCGTATAGAAAAGTGTCTTCGTAGACGCTTTTCGCTTAGAAAAGTGTCTTCGTAGACGCTTTTCGCTTAGAAAAGTGTCTTCGTAGACGCTTTTCGCTTAGAAAAGTGTCTTCGTAGACGCTTTTCGC
>JAHXMU010000019.1:915778-955715 GCA_019455685.1 Philornis downsi
ATTCAAAAATTGATGTAAACAAATCTACTTGGAACAAATTAAATGAATAAGATTGCCAACCGCCAAATTTTTATTTTTTTCTTTGATTTTTTTTTTAAAACATGGGTCCGTCGAATATGGGCAACCCTGTATTTCATAAAAACGATATTCCCAATGCTTTCGTTCACAGACGGAACGTTCGCGTACCATTTGGAACATTTTGTGGAACAAATCTATTGTTCTTCAAGCTAATTTTAATACAAATATATAAACATTTAATAACATTTTCCACATGAAAGGTATATTCCAATAAAATTTTCTATGAGCGAACTTTGCCCCAATACATTATTATTTCTAAAACGTGTTTTTGAATACATTTTTCTATATGATAATGCTATAAAAACATTTTTAATTTGTATTTTGTTTTTATTTATTCGACCAACTTTGTTAGTTAGGGGACCTACTCAAAACAAAGATTTATATTCCGATTAAATTCAATAGCAGCTTTCCACAATTTGTACATATGTTCTCAAAAATCTCCAAATGGGTCCTGTATCAGCCAACTTTCCTCCGCTACTGATACTTTTGACGCCTATGTTTGTCCACTGTGTTCCTATATATTTAACCGATCTTCTCTGTGTCAATCTTATGCTATCCTTATATCATCGGGTGTAGTTGCATTCCTCAACGAGCACACCCACATCGGTAAAACTTGTTTTATGCAAAGTTACTGCACAATGAGGCGCTAAGATAGTTTTTTGTTCCAGTGAATTACTAGAATTATTTTCAAATTTGTCATATTGGTTCCAACGTATATTTTCGGATATATGTCGTCCTTGCCTCTGCCGCTATTAATTTTACAAAGAATATTTGCTTAGTCCATTTTCCACACTTTTCGACTTAGTACTCTTTTTGTACATTTTTCTTGATGAAACAACAAATACGACTTTTCTCGCCAAATACGGCCTTTTTCCCATAATTTCATCACGTAAACGCTGCACTAAATTAGCATAATATAATCAACAAAAAATAATCCCATGCGCATCTCAAAAAACAGACGCCATGATGTTGCCTGTAGATAGAAACGTCTTCGCCTTCTTTGGACACGATTCTCCCATTCCAGTCCACTGCTGTGACTGTTCCTTTTTGCTCTGTTGAAAGCTTGCGCGGCACCCATCTTGCGCACAGCTTTTTTATCCTCAAATCTTCGGTCAATATACGATGTATAGAACTTTTTGATTTGCCTATCATTTCAACTAGCTCACGCATCTTCAGCCGACGATCATCCAATATCATTTTGTGGATTTTCTTAACCGTATATGGCGTGGACCCCCCAATCGGTCGACCACCACGGTGTTAGTCTTGGAAGTTCGTACGGCTCGTCTAAACTCTGCCACCCAATATGTTATAGTCGTAAATGAAGGAACTATTGAATTACATAAAGGTGACCAGGTTTCTCCATGTTTAAAAATTCTCTGAGATTGTTTACTTTGGATGGTTCAAATAAAAATACAACAACATAACGCCTTCAAACTTAAGACATATGTTTTATAAGGGTTTTTTTTTTCAAACTACTGGCACCATCTATAGATCAGGTCGGCTAGTTTTGGGGCCGTATGTAGAAATACACATGTTGTACCCTTTTCATGCGGCCCCTATCTGTCATTAATTGTACTATCCAAATTATGTATTTTTCACAATAATGAAAACAAAAGATAGATGGTTTACTCAACAACTAGTCATACTAGACTCTATTTAAGATGCCTCCTAACTAGAGAATCGTGTCCGCTCTCGTGTTGTTGCAGAGGTATGCGACATAGCCGCAATGAATTCCGTCGGTTTTCTTCTAAACATTTTGGCACTCGTACAGAAAATTGCGATATCTATAGTTTCTAATTTTTTATTTCAAATGTTGGCCTATGTAACACATCTAGTAATGTACATAATCTACTAAGCCTAAAATACATATTTAGTAACTTTAATTAGTTGTCCTATAATTTCTTGCAAACATAACACCTGCTGCCTGTCACCGGCAGTGGCGACTTTTGACAGTTAAGTGAGTCCCCAAACGCATACATACACACACGCACACGCATAGCCGTAGACACATTAATTTTGGGAATTGAATGAACAAACATGTGCGTTTACTTAGTTCTTGTGCTCGCATGTGGGGTTGTAATTGTGAAACGATTGACTGTTTCTTGTCGAAATCGAAAAGTGTTAAACATAAATGACTTAAAAGGTCTTTAATGCGTCATTGTCGGAGATGATACAGCCAGCGACGTCCTCTCTGTATGGGACAAATGTTCAACTCTTCGATCAATCCATCTATCTATTCTTAGTTCAAATTATCGAAGAAGTCAGATGACAACAATTCAGATGTCAGAGCGGGTCTTGCTGTTGTTGGTGGTGATGTGTTCATGTTTCCGTTCAAAATTTATGTCAGTTGAAATACCAAATGGTCGGTTTTGGGTTTATGCGATACGTGTTTTTTCTGTTTTGTTTTGTGTAAAGACACTCAAACCGAAAATTTGTCACATTCCTTTTATCATTCATCGCTTGTCAGTCAGACATGTGATATAAACCAAATGGAATGTCAACAACGATTTTGTTGTTAGCAATAAACTAAGTGACACTACAAATTGTGCACATAGTTGGTACTGGGTGTTGGTGTTGTTTGCTGTGTTGTTTGGAACATACATATATTATGGAAATTCATGTGAGGATAGTACATAATAATTAATTGAGTTGGGTTGTTAAGCAAGTGAAACGAGACCGCAGTGCTAACATAAACGTCAAAGTTCCACACCAATTCCATTATCGGAGCAGCGATTACGGGGGGCTACCATTACATTTACCCTGATGAAATTTTCGATATTAAATTGTGTTAGTATTACTTTTGTGGTATATGAGAAGATTTTATTAAAATTCAATGAAGGATTGTATACAATAATTTCTTGTAGATAAAGGAGATTTTGCTGTATGAGTCATTTGCCTCCAATTATTCGCCCCCACATCTCTCCAAACAGACAGCTTTAGAGCAGAAACGATTACGGTTACCATTGCATCCTTTGTAGTTGAATTTGCGGCATACTCCTTTGTCATAATACCACCTGGTCTCTGTTTTGCTTTGGTCCTTGCTGTTGCAAAAGTACCCCTCATTTTTGGCAGAATAGCAATTCCATTGATCTGTATTGGGGGAAAAAATAATTTAAAGTATTTCCATTAGTTAGGAACTGCAGTAACACGATTCATTGTTGCCGTGTCTATGATGTGAGTGTCTCAAAGAATTTCGACAAAACGCCAACCCTAATGCCATTCAATTTTCAAAAACCCAAGAAAAAAATTTGTGTCCACAGAAGTAGAAATTCTCCACAACTTTTGAAGGAAAGTGATGAACATTTCTGTAGTTACTGTAGTTACCAATGAACGTAACATTGGCTTGTCATAGAAAGGAAGCAGTGTATTATTGCGTGTCTTCTTCATATTTTTATGGCAGTCATTACAGTAATGAAAAAACAGTCGTTTTGTCGTAGATTTTCATTGGACTAAACAAATTTTAGTCGGAATTTTTAGACCGAAACTAGGCAGTACAAAGCGTTTCTATCAAATGTAGCTAACAATGGCTTGTCATAGAAGTGTAGTCATAGCAGTGTATTATTGTGTGTCTTCTTCATATTTTCATTACAACAATGAAAAAACAGTCGAAATTAGACAGTACAGGGTGTTTCTATCAAATGTGCCTGTGTGGCAGTTGAATCC
The DNA here is from genome assembly GCA_019455685.1 of Philornis downsi. Classification (NCBI taxonomy): domain Eukaryota; kingdom Metazoa; phylum Arthropoda; class Insecta; order Diptera; family Muscidae; genus Philornis; species Philornis downsi. The sequence goes on from JAHXMU010000019.1 coordinate 919,520, forward strand.
AATAAAAATAATAATATTTAAGAGTAATTCAATTTATTAAGAACAACCGAGTTTGAATTTCTTTGGAAGTGATAAATATGCATATAAGGGGTGTTCCAACAAGAACGCAAGATTTAAATGACTGATGCAGCAATTGAATTGTTTCTCTGGCTGTATGACATGTGGCGCCGTCTTGTTGAAACCACATGCCCTCAGCATTCATTTCTTCAATTCTAGGCACGAACAAACTGATTACCATTTCACGATACCGAACACCATTGACTGTTTGCGCTTGACATGCCTCATTTTCATAAAAAAAAGGTCCAGTGATTCCTCCAGCCTAAAGTCCACACCACACAGTGACACGTTGAGGATGCATTTGCTTCTCGTGAATCACTCGAGGATTTTCCTCACCCCAAATGCGACAATTCTGCCTATTGATGAAGCCATCAAGATGGAAACGGGCCTCGTCACTGAAGATGATTCGCAAAAGATTCGGCAAAGTCAGCATTTTCATGTTGTCTCTCCAATAAACAATTAACGAACTCCCTTCGCTGTCCATGGTCAGCTGGCTTCAGTTCCTGACACAATTGAACTTTGTATGCATGAGGATGCAAATCTTTCGTCAAAATTCGCTGCATAGTGGATTTGGAGACACCAATTTGCTGAGCTCGGTGTCGAATTGAGGTGGATAGAGTTTGAGCGACATCATCACGTACAGCTGCAACATTTTCGGTCGATCGACCTGGTTGAAGGCGCGTTGTTGTCTTTACATCACTAACAGACCCAGTTTTGGCAAATTTATCCATTAATCTCTTTACAGTTAACTCGTTTGGAGCATTATTGTGACCCCAAATTGATCGCAATTTGCGAATTGTAGCCGCAAAACTTTCACCATTTTGGTAAAACAATTTCACAATGAGAATGCGTTGTTCATTCGTGTAGCGCCCAATTTTTACTAGACTCGTACTTTCTACTAGCAAACAATAACAATTGTTCAAATGTCAAACAATGACACTTCGAATGGCGCCAAAATAAATCTTGTGTTCTTGTTGGGACACTTTACAACTGCCCACATTTGATAACACCACCAGCACAATCACCGGACTTGAATGTCATTGGAAATTTATGAGCCATATTGGAGAAAACTATCAGAAACTATGATATCCAACAAAAATGATCTGAAACGGGTTCTGGAATTAGAATGGTGTATAATATAACCAGATATTACAAGAAAACTAGTTAATTCTATTTTTAGCCATCTTAAAGCTGTTATAGACCAGAAAGGATACCATACCAAATATTAAAACGTAAAGAATTTGTATATTTTTAAGTGTAAAAATATCTACATGAAATAAACTGTGACTTACGTATGTGTATTATTTTCATATTTTTTAATTTCTTTGCATTAAAGTAATGAGCATTACCAATAAATTTAATTCCTTTGTTAACTTTGTACTTTGTTCTTTCTAATGGCATCCAAATTTTTTTCCAAATTCCTTTAAATTTCAAAGTTATAGACCCAACAAAGCTTAATATATGCACTGCACATAATAAACTGTGACCCACTGTAGCTTTTAATATAGCTCATAAGGTAGCTTCCATTTAGGAGCTTCATTGTCATACCTGAAAAAATTTAAATGTGCTTCAAAAAGCGAATGATTAAGAAAAAAAAACTGTAAAAATTGATCCATATTTTGATGGTGATCCTTTAAAAGTTATGTGAAAATGTGGCCAAATTTGAGACTGCCAGTTCTACAAAGTCAATACTCGTACATCAAACGAACACCAGATCGGCCGAGAACATTGATTGGCGCTGTCCGTAAAAGTGTGCAAGAGAACCGAGGCAGTTGATTACTAGAGCTCGGACTTTCGCAGGCTTTAACTTGGCGAATTCTGCAACGGGATTCTGCTCTGCATCCGTACAAGATCTAAGATCTGAGATCTAGATCACACCTAGGAACTCAAAGTGAACGGCTATAGACAACATTGGTTTTTTGCAGATGACGTGAATTGACCACCAATATAATGCGACTTCACCCGGCTTGAATTTTTAATGTAGCGTTTTCTTAAGTCGCAGATCCATACCAATAAGTCGCAATCGACCGGTGGTCCCAAAGTCAATATAACTCGTGCTATCGATAGAATTCAGTCGGATACATGCGGCGGTCGGAGTCATTGAAAAAAAGGTCCGTGCCATCCTGCGGAGACGCGGCGGACATTTGAACAATGTTATATAATATTTCACTGAGAACGGCTCTCGTGGGCTTTTCGTATAAAAAAAGAATTTTGTTAGTACCTGACAAATAGCTAAATTTTCTTCATTTCATCACCAGCTCGCCCTATTTTGAATATCCTAGAAACAGTAATCGATTGAAAGCCTTCTAGGAGTCGTACTACTGGGTTCTTGTTCGAACCCAGAAGTTTTATGTAATACTTGAATTGAGCCAAATTTTATAAATTTCAAATGTCAATTTCGTATAGAATATCTTCCCCTTCACTTATATTTGCTATTTTGTAATCATTTCTTCGAATTAAATGCTAATATTTTTAACATCAAGTCGAGAGGTTTGACTGCATGGCTGTACAACTTACTTTTAAGATATGCGGCGCTCATGGCTTTTCGAGTACTTCATGCTAACTTTATTTGTCTAAAGAAGCTAAATTTCTGGAGGTGACTAACAACTGGCAATGGAAAGTTAACTTTTAAAATTTTCAAATATCGGGCTGTTCGGAAAACTCGATTTGTTTTTAAAACAAATTTATTTGAAAAGAACAAGGAGGAGTATTGTATATATTTTTACTATTTTCGAGCTGGAAAACATTACCTGCATCATGAAGAAACTTTTTTTTCTTTCAAATATTTTGCGAAAGTTTTAATGGATCAGACTTCAATTGAAATGTTGCAACGATATTTCCCCACAATAGTCTAATTTCTGTGACTGTAGATATTGGTAGCTGTTTGGGTCAGTTGGAGGCCACGAATGCTGTGGGAGTCCAACAACTTCAACATATCCTTGGTACTGGGATCAATTTCGATTATATTCTGTTCCAAAACTGAAACGCCAAGAACGTAGTAATCACGGCGTTCGCGATCTTCTTTCTACAACTTGATGGAAATACCACGCACTTGAGAGTGACGAAGACGGCCCATCAAATGGGTATCATAACCGGCAATCTAGTTTCTGAAAGGTTTGGTGGGGATAATGACGACTTCCTCACAGACACGCTTGTAGGTATGGAAACGCAAAGTCAGGCGGGTGTAGTCCTTCTCACTAATGACATTTGCGGCCTTTTTGACTGCCTTGTATCTTACACGACCAATGGCCGAAAATTTTACGTGACAATTTTTACAAATTTATATACAAGAAAACAATTACTTTAATCTCTTATATAATCTCCCCCTTTTTTAATAACTTCTTCCTACCCCTTTGACAGCTTTTTACTGCCTCTCTCATAAAACTCGCGAGGTTTTTCTAAAAAAAGCGTTGAATTCGATTTTTCATTTTCTCGTCGTTATGAAAATTCAAATCCTTCAAGTGGTTGCTCAGACTGCGAAATGAGTGATAGTCGGACGGGGCGACGTCTGGGGAGTACGGTGGGTGAGGGAAAACTTCCTACCCAAACTTTGGCAGTTTCTGACGGGTGCGCAAGGCACAGTGAGGCCTCGGTAAGAGAATGAGGTACCCACACATCAAGGTTGCTCACAAATCCGAGTTCTTTTACGACCCCATGAACGGTTTGGACTTTTTTTTATTATTTCAGCTAATTCCTTAACTGTTGCACGAGAGTTAACAATGATTAAATCTCTCAACACCTTGGAAACAATTTCAAATTCTTTCATTCAGTCCGTTTTTTTCATAAACAAACTTAATTTTTCGGCTGGCTTCAGCAGGCATTTTTCCTTTTCGGAAATAGTACAGCATAACATGCCTAAAATGCTCTTTTTCGTTAATTTTTTTTAATTTTTAAAACGCTATAACCGCTCACGACTAGTACAAGAACACAAGTGAACAATAGTAAACAGTTTAGAGAAGGGGTGGCAGGAAGTTATAATAGTGTTTGAAGCACTCTACGTCATGAAAAGTGACGCGTGGAGAGGTGAACTAACGAATTAATCGAACGAGCTTTCCGAAAAACTCAATATACATATATAATATTGGCCGCCTTCTATTAATCGAAGAGTTTAGCACGGAAAAAATGACTAACAAAATAACTGTAATTTAGATAAAATAAGTGTAAGTAGTTATTAACTCAAACAGGGTAAGAACTAGCTTCGAAACAAAATTCCATTCATATGTTATTTATATTGTAGTAAATTTTTGCTACCTCAAATTTCATTAAATATTAAAAAAGATGACATTTAAGGCATTAAGACATTAAGACACTTTAAAGATATGCTATTACCAATCGCTCACTAATTGTAAAATGTTTGCTCTCATACGGGTCACCGAATATGAATTACATATGTTCAAGGATTACATATATGTTCAAAAATATCAATCATTTATTTTTACAACATTCACTTCACCGAAGGACCCCTTCCTATTCATTCGAAATGTCAACATTGTATTGAATTATGAAATTAAAGTCAGTAATTTAATATCGCCTACGAGAAATATGATAAATAAACTCTTCGTTTATACTCATTTCATTTACCAAACATTCTTTTGCTCTAATCAATCATACGTGACAAAAAACGTATAGGTGGCCTTTGTGGAAAATGTACTGGCAACAATCGTATCTGCGTAAATAAATAATACATACCATCATTCAAATATTGCGTGAGTGACGATACAAGTAGACATTTTGCTTAATACACAAATCACAAACAATAAAATTGTCAAATATTGTTCCATCTACCTCTATTTAAATGCAATTCATCATTAAAGGCCAATTATAATAGAATCGAATTAGAATATAGCAAACAAAGACTGTGCAACTTTCCCCCAGCTTGCGATACACTTTCAAAACCCCATAAAAGTGTCAGTTTTGTAGAAATACGTCAACGTCATATTTCACACCTGAATGCCACAAATATGAGTGTGAGAATTAAGTGATCAAAAATGAAAGTACATGAACCGGATTTTTTTTTTGCCTATAAGGTAGTGCGACATTAATGCTTAATGTTGAGTAAGAGAAAGAAAAAAGAAGTAGTGAAAAGAAGTACATTATTTTTCCAATAGATGGCTTCATTAATCTGTGCCTCGCGTTACATGAGTGCGAGCGGGTTACGCTAGACGGTATTGAGAGATAAGATTTCGTGCTCAAACAACTACTCAGATAGTTTTGTAATTGCTTGACGAAGCAAAAATGGACACCAGCGAAAAAAAAATATACATCATATTTTACTGATTTTCGTTGATAAAGGCGAAAAAGCAAGCCAGGCGGCGTCCTGATTCTGTAATTCTGTCAGGTATGTTTAATTTGGGTTTCGAGTCCGTTCCATTAATTTTCATGTTAAAGACGCATCAGGCATCATCGAAACTGTGAAGTAAGCTGAGGAACGACTTCAATAAGGCTTTAAACAAAAAAAATTCGATGTATGGGTGACAAAAGAGATAATGCCTAAAAATCTCATATCTCATTCTCATTGCGAATAGCTGCTCGATTGCAGCGAAATTGACTTATTTCTGAAGCAGATGGTAAATGATGACAGAAAGTAGCTAACCTAACGAAAAGCGAAAAAGCTCGTGTTCGAATCGCAATGAGTCATGAGCAAACGGTAGTCAAGAGGGTTTTGCTTTGTGTTTGGCGGGATTAACAGAGAATCACCAACTACGTGCTACTCCCTCACCTCCCTCCCTCGCCAAACTATTAATTTATACTGGCAACAGTATGAACACGCGGATTGTGGTTGATACCAAAATCGCTGGTATATACTTTATGCTCGAATGTGGAGTTGCATTGCAACCGGGTGCTATAGTCCCATAGAATAGCAGAGGTGGTAAGATAGGTCTCACCTCCGCCAATAGGTTTATGTTCCATACTAGCATAATCAATTTGGTATCTCCTGGCTGCGAAGAAAGGGTTGACAATATGCGATAGTACCACAATTGCCAGCCCCTTTTCCTAGATAGCCCAACTTTTACTTGGCTATCCCAGGCGGACGTTGGCAATCGCATTGTAATATGCCCAGTGTGTCGCACACCGTGGGTAAGGCCTTCACGGCGAAACTCACGTAAAACCCTCGTGGACTTCTGTCAACAGTATGAACTGTATTGCTGTCAACAATTTAACTATTTGAAGGAAGTGATACGCCCAAAAGCAGTAACGTTTGGCCAATAGGAGAGGAAATTTTGTTCCATCAGGACAACGGCAAGCCTATGTGGGGCATAATGGAATTATCTTCAAACTGCCAATAAGTTAACGAATAAAGCGGTGCATATTCGGATCCTAAATTGAATCGTCTTAACCATGCTAAATAAATCCTTGAATATAATTCAAAAATAATATTTATAATATAATTCAAAAAAATAATGTTATTAAACCTTATGTAATATCGGAGATACAGGCTGGCACACGAATCGTACTACCTACAGTTAACGGGGGCCAATGGGGACCGTTAATTAAAGATGTTGAAAAAGTTTTTTTTTTACCCAGAATTGCACCAAAGACATACCCGTTTCAACAGCACTTGGTTCCAGCAAGATGGAGAAACTGCACACATAGCCAGGCCGGTTATGGCGGAGCTCCAACGAAAATTCCTAAACAAACTTTTTCAAGGAACTCCACTTTCTGCTGGCCCGCAAGGTCAACTGACCTGATCGCACCAGACTTTTTTTATGGGGTTATGTCAAGCACGAGGTGCATAAAACGAAACAAAGAAATTTGACTGAATTGAAGCAGTCCATTAAAACAACGAATAAGGCGATCTCGACTGCAATGATTTAGGCCGCAATAAATAATTTTCGGATCAGTTGTCGCATATGCGTAAATGAGCATGGAAGTGACTTACGGTCTATCATCTTCAAAACTAATTAGGTATATAAAATAAAATTAAATTGTATAGAAACAATAAAAACAATAGAATTTGATTCTTATTTTAGCACACTTGGTACTCCACCCTGAAGCATGTGAAAAATAATAAAATGATATTTAGATCTTAAACAGAAAAAGACAAATGAAAATAACCCCGATCTGTATTTCATTCGGTGTAAAATTCAATGCCCGAGGGATCTCTAGCATGATAAGCAATGCCATGTGTGTAACAGCCCCATGGCTAATTTTGATGCATGAAGTGTAGGTCCGATGCTAAAAGAAATGGGGCGGATAAAAACTGCCTCTTTGATCCGTAGAAACGGCAATAAGCAGATATGGTGTTTGATGATAATGAAAGGCGTGGGGATAGAGGTAAAGCATACATTTGGAAACAAGGACTGTTATAGAGGTTAAAGAAGACAGTAGAACGCTAAATGTACCACTCTCTTTTTTTACGTGGGATTCCATATATGAGGTCTCCAAAGTGCCAAATTTTAGCGGCATAAATTGTAAAAAATCTTACAGCAAGAAAGCTCTTACATGGGGTTTTCAGTTCTTTTATATTGAATGCTTACGATGCGATTCCAATCTTAAATGGCCATATGCGACTGGGGCGTGAACGTCTGATGTTTTCAGTTTTCAGATTCAGGGACGTTCACAATTTAAAGCACTGAAAGTCATTTCATTGAATTTAATAAAAGAACGGAAAGAACAAAAAAAGAGAAAGACTTCCGTTTGGAACAACATACTTCTACACTTAGTTGTCTTTTGATATAACAAGCAATATAGTGCAGGCAATTTAGCAGATTTTATGGCATTCCCGCAAGTAAAAATTCTTTCAACTATGCAAACTTAATTTTATCAGTAAATTGAATTTATTCAGAAGGCTAAGCAAATTTAAACACAACGTAGTATGCAGCACAGAGAGGCTTTAGAATACGCACAATCACCACAAACATTGCCTAAGTTTCAATTTAGCCCCTATAATAAAGCACAATCATGAAAGCTCTCAAAAATGTTCACTTGTCATCATTTGAAATGGCCAACTTGTTTCAATAATTTCACTTTTATGCCAAAAACAATTTATCCGTTTCAGTGTTTTTGCGAAAACAACCCGGGTTTTCATAATTTTAATATTTCCATAATTTATGTTAAATACACGTCCGTCTACCTAATACACCCCCAATTAGGAACTGACATTTCAAAATGAATAATGTGCATAAAGCAATCAACGACGCATCATTTTATTTGGCACATTTTTTTAACAGATTCATTGGGCCGTCAATGATTTATTAGACATCATAAACATCAAACGGCAACAGACTTCGCACTTCTTACAACATTTCTTAATCAAATAATTTAAATTTCACAAATCTTACTTAGCTCCTTGCACTGTTGGCTGTGGTCGGAACGCGTTACGCCTTGTGTGGAGGCCACGAACAGCAATACAATTAAATTGAAAATTAAACAAATCACAAATAATGATGATGATGATTTGACCATTTTGTCCAATTTGCAGGCCTTATTGTCTGGTAAATTCGGAAAATAAAGCAAAAAAACACACAATTGCCGTAAATAATTGAAAGCAAATTTTCTTTCTTGGCCTTCTTTGTTTTTGGCTACCGCTTTGTGAGACGTTTGGAAAACAACCGGACCGGCCTTTTTCTGGGCTGTTTCTGGCCGTCTATTCACTTTGACTAGTATTTAAGAAATGAAATATTAATTTTCAATATTTTGTTGTGGTGCTTAAGAAATTTGCTTTTAAGTTAATTGTACGTCCGCGTCCGAAGCTGTCGTAAAAAAAAAATGTGGTACATGCAGTGCCAGACATTGAAATAGCATCGACTTCATGGGAAACGAATGATTTCTATGGTTTGCAAATATCTTCTGTTGTTAGGTCGTTGATGCGTGATTCCATTTCCTACAAGGGTGGAACTGAATATTTGCACAAAAAAAAAAAGGAAAAAAACGGAAAAGATGTTTTCATACCGTATTGCTGTGATGAAGAGATGATTCATGGCTATTTCTGCATTAAGTTTAAGTCTTATGGAAGTTGAAAAAAGAAATCTGAAACATTGCTAGATGATACGTATATACACAACAAATGACCACAAATGGGAAGCAATGAAGAAAGATCATGAAATTTTATTATGAAAATTACAGCATGTTGAGCCTAAATAAGATAAAATAGGGAAAAGTGTACATTTTTTTAACCGTGCGTCATAGAGATATATAAGATGGAGAGGAATTGTAGAAATGACTAGGCTTTCAGAAAGATAACTTCGCGGCCATATTATTGTATCACTGCGTTTGCCACAGGCCTTTGAAATAGATCAGCTCGGGTTTGGAGAAATGTTCCGATCTTATAATTTTCGCAATGTTTTACCGATTTAGCTTTTTGAAAACTACTCAACAAAGCAAACAGATTTTTATCCTTTTGAGATCTGCCCATTTTGCAGTACTATGAGACTTTTTGTGACCTAATTCCATTCAAAGTGAGCGAAATCAAGTGAGGTTATGAATTCTGAATAGTATACACGCATTTGTTTATCGGAAGTTTTGAAGAAGTAACCATTCTTCATAATGTCAATGCGAGCTCTCACACGCCGGCTCAACAAGAAACTATTCGAAGTCAGCAAAAACTCGTATTGATAGTCCAGCCTTGCTTTGGCACCCACAATGGCTTCTTTTAATCCCGCATATAAAAATTAAATTATGTGGCCAACGATTTTCGATGTCCAAACAAGCTTTGAGACGTTCAAAATATATGTGTAGGAGTATCATAATCGGACTAGAAAAGTGCATCGGAAATTCATGCAATAGTATACAGTTATAAAAATATGTCAAAAATATATTATATAATACCGGCTTATCCATATTTCGCTTTCAAAAGTAAAATTCAATAAAACACACATGAAGCTATGATTTCGATGAAACTTTTAGTTCATTGAATGTTTGAATCTTGCTATTATAAATATATGAAATAAAATATCTTTCAAATAACCGCCCTTGAATTGGTTGCAGTAGTGCATTATTTTGACTACTTGGTTTTCGACCACTTTTTCTCAAATTTAGGGCATCATCGGGAAATAATATAACGAACATTGGTTTTTAAACACTCTAACGTATAGGGATTTTATACGCATAAACATGGTCTTTGACGTAGCCCCACAAAAGAAGTCAAACGGCGTCAAATCGCATGATTCTGATGGCTAATTGAAGTCACCAAAACGTAAAAATTACGCTTCCTGAAAACTTCTCATGTGATAAAGCCAAAATCGGTCATGTTGTTGGTGGCTCGTGGCACCATCTTATTGAAACCACATACAGTTTAGTTCCTAATCTTTAATTTCAGGCCAAAAAAGTCGGTTATCATCCATAGCCAAAACTCACTTCAAAAAACACCAAGTTATCCACAATAAAAACCTAAAACAAATATGTGGCTTTAACATGAGGTTTCCAACACTGATGTTACATGAACGTTTTAGGGAAGACATGCTACATAACTTTATTGCCAGAATAAATGGTAAATATGAAAACCAAAACAAGTTATCAACCCATAGACTGATAAGAACTTTAGAGGAATAGCTGTGATATCTTTTATGAATTAATGCCGTTAATTAATACTGTTGGAGCATTAAACTCAATATTTTTGTTTGACTACTTAAAAGGTTTTGTCCTATCTTTTTCCTTTAACTGGCTTCTTCTTCATGGAAAACGATTCTTACTTGAAAAAAAAAAAAAAAAAAAACATTGTCGTATATATTTGCTGCAATACTTTTAGTTATATCTCAAAAATTCGTTTTAGTTGGGGCAGTAGTTTCAGCATCAGTAACATTTATTTTGTGAAGAAGTGTTAACGATAATATTTCGTAGCTGCTCAATGTTTATAAACGGTATATTCTACATGAGCCATCCTTGACAACAACATTAAAAATAGAAACCAAAAAACATATTTTAAACTAAATTTTGGCGTTGAATTCTTGAAAATTTGGAGGCAGTTAGCGCCTTTGTTAATAAATCTGCCACCAACATATAACAATTGAATTTTTCTCCTATCAAATTTTTCTTTGACAAACTTAATATTTAGTTTTACAAATTTAGTTTTGCACGCATAGGAATAGTTTATATGAAGCGCGCTTTTGTTATTACAGTACACAGTAATCGGATTTTTTTCTAATGCCCCTGGTTCAGAACCCAGTCGCCTCAACTAAATGCACTCCACTCAGCTAAATATGCATCGCTGACACAATCGACTTCGGTCGTAGATAAGGCTAAGTTCGTCGTTTAGTACCCCACGAAATAGCCCCACCGTGCATACAGAACAAGTACACCGTAGTTGCACGCCTACTATCGACATCGCCTGCCCAGTCGACATCACAATAACCAGTTAGACTTTTAGGATCACTTTCTTATACCAAGCCCTTGTCTACTATCTTCTTCAAGCATCTAAATTTTCATTTCATCGCCGTCCAATGTGGTCTTCCTGGATTGGTATTAAAACGGCTGAATGCATTCACCGTGTACATACCTTATATCGAGTACGGTGGTCTGAACTGCGAAGAACAAACAACCTATATTGTATATAAGTAACTGCAGGTATCTCTTCTTTTTCTCTATCAGTAGTAGGACACATCTCTGACGTCAGCTTCTGCCTCACAGCTATCGACGTTGATACTGACTTGCAGTCGTGCATTGAAAAGCATTGTAAAACATCTGCATTATATTGTGATTCGTCAAGTTTTATTGTGTTTGCCTCTTTGTCTCGTGTGATTCTCCTGTCCAGTACTGAAAAATCCTCGCCCACATCTTTTATCGTAAAGTTCATGGAGGTTATTAGAAAACATCAATACATCGTCGACATAAGTGGCTATGTAAAATATCACACCGTTATTAGCGCAATGAAAGACGCACAGGTCAACGTCACTTCTCTGTAGATCAAATTTCAAAAGAACATCATTTAATTTCTGGTTTCAAAGCCGGCTCGCCAGTTTTAAACTGTAAAGCGATTTCTGCAATGCGGATACCTTGTCAATGCCATCGTCGAAACCCTGTGTTTGCGCCATACAAATCTCCTTCTATTACAGCATCTAACTGATGGATTTACAGCTTATGCAAGCAGGAAACGTAAGGATATATAGCACACTACATTAGTAAAAGTTTTCCAGTAGCTGATACCTGTTTGCTGAATGCATGACTGCATTCATGCCTAGCCTTGCCTTTTTACATATTTCGTTGCCATTTGCATTTATTTTGGATTTAAAAATCCAATTGCCATACATGACCATCTTCCCCTGTAGACGATCAATTACGAATCTTGTGTTGTTTTCTCAGAAATCATTGCCCTCGTCCACAAATAAAATTGTGGAGACAAGACTGTCCCAAATGAGTCAGGATCATCCGTAGCACTCTAGTCAACTCTGGCCATAAAATACCCTACACCAGGCAATCCGAAAAACTTAGGTTCAGTGGTTTCACATTGCACTCCATAAGTACGCAATAATAGAAAATTCCTGTGAAAGCGATAACATCCAACTTGGACGGTTCATTTTTACGGCATCTTTCATTTGTACGGAATAATACCACATAAAAGGTGCAAAAGATCATCAACTTTCAATGAAAACTTTTAAAGCCTACATCGATATTGTCCATTTCCATTTAGAATCGTACTTGACTCAAATCATACGCTCTAAATGTAGTTAAATTTCAATTGCAATTGCAGACATTTTTATCTCATGAGAGAGCTTCTTACATTCAGTGAGGTTACACGCAATTTATTTGTAGACTCACTCAACAGAATCAACAGTTTAACGACGATTCCGAACGTCAGCAGCTGTATCGGGAGATGAATCCGCGATCACGTGAACGATACTCGCTCCGCGGTCGGTCACAAAAATTGCGGATATTAGAGATGGTGAAACGAAGTTTGGGCAGTTAACTTGAAAGGGGGCTGTACCAAAACATGGATCCTTCGTAAGAGAAATCGTCATATGTAATAAATATAGTAAAATACCACTGAAAATTGCAGTTTTCAGTAGCGATAAACTCAAGTTCGACAAGGCCAATTGTATGGGGGCTATATATACTTATACAGGGTGACCGTCGGGAAGGTATACTACTTCGTTTTGCCGCCATTTTGGTAAACATTAGTGTTGGCAGTTCATATTTGGCAGTCGTGAAGTAGAGACGTGGCAAATTTATTTGATAAACCAACGTGTTTTAATCGTTAAAACATTTTATTAAAATCAATCATCGATTACTGTGACGATGAGAAAGTTACGTGAAATTTTTGGGAGAAACAACGTGCCAACAAGACGCACTGTCTATCGTGTAGTCTGATTTCGAAGAAAAAGGGTCTGTAGCTGATAGGAACAAGCATGGACCACAACGTACTGAAAGATCGGCTGAAAACATTACTACTGCCCAAGAAAGTGTTCACAACAATCCATCAACTTCAATTCGACACCGTGCTCAGGAGCTTGGTCTTCAAAGAACAACTTTGGCCACAATTTTGCACAAGGATTTACATTTGTTTCCATTAAAGATCCAGTTGACACAAGAGCTTCTTCCGCAAGACCATTTACGCCGCCGTACTCATGCCAATAGGATGTTACAGCTCGGCCATGACAACACCAATTTTCATAAAAAATCATAATGAGTGACGAGACACATTTTCATTTGAATGGATATGTGAATGAACAGAATAGTCAGTTGTGGGCAATGGAAAAGCCCTCAAATTATTCATCAGTCACCTTTGCATCCATTAAAAGTGACAGTCTGGTGTGGAATTTGGTCAGGAGAAATCATTGGACCTCACTTCTTTGAAGCTGAAAACGGCATAACGGCAACTGTGAATGGGGAGCGAGCGATATCGTGATAGGATTGAAAACTTTTTAACGCCACAACTGCATGCTTTGGGCTTGATTAACATGTGATATCAATAAGACGCTGCCCCATCGCATACAGCGAGGATTACAATGAAATTAATGCGAGACCTCTTTCCACAACAAGTTATTTCAAGAAATGATGATGTTGATTAGACTCCACGGTCGCCTGATTTGACTGCTCTCTTTTTGTGGGGATATTTGAAAAGCAAGGTTTATGCAAACAAACCGGAAACGCTTGAGCAACTTAAACAAAATATTCGTGATGAAATTGATGAAATACCGCGTGAAAAGTGTGAGAATGTAATGAAAAATGTGCTCAAAAGGGCTCGCATTTGTGAGACTAACAGGGGCGGACATTTACCTGATATTGTATTTCATACATAATTGCCGACATTAAATAAAGCATTTATCAATATAAGATCCATTCTCTTTCATTTAATCAAAAATTATAAACAAACAAAGTAGTATTCCTTCCCGACGGACACCCTGTCTCATTTGCATCATGTATATACAATTTTCAAACCAAATATTAATGAAAGGAACACTATAAAGTAATAATTGTTAGGCAGAAGCGAAATAAGTTAAATTTTCAAAAATGTTAGAAATGTTAGGGTGTCAATAGGGACCGTTATTTAAAGACATTGAACTGCGTCGAAGACGTATGTTTCAACGGCATTTGTTTCCAGCAAGATGGAGCAACTGCACACATAGCCAAACCGATTATGCCGGAGCTCCAACGAAAATTCCCAAACAAATTAATATCCAGAAACTCCATTTTTCGCTGGGCCCTAAGGTCACCTGACCTGACTAGATCAGACTTTTTTATGGAGTTATGTCAAGCAAGAGTTGTACAAAATGAAACCAAGATATTTGAGAAGTCCATTAAAACAATAATTGAGGCGATTCCGACGTCAATCCTTCAGGCCGACCGCAAGAAATAATTTTCTGATCAAGTGTCTCATTTACGGTCTATCATCTTGAAACCCAATTATGAAGGCGGGCGAGTATGAAACAAAATTTTGGCAAAAAGTGGTAACGTTATGAAGCATATGTTTTACGTTTCAAGGTGCCACGTTGTTTAGTATTTTTATTTCAGTCATCAAAAGTGAACGGCCACGGTTATGTAATTCAATACTTCCATTTAAAAGGTCTCAGTAAAACCAATATTAAAGATTCTACTCTGAGAGGGTTTGTTTCTTCATTTACGACAGTAAAATATTGGGTAGCAGAGTTTAAACGAGGCCGTACGAGCTGCCAAGAGGAACATCGTAGTAGTCGACGAATTGAGCAAAAAAAGGCCGCATTTGGCGAAAAAGAAAGTGTTTTGTCTCGTCAAGACAGTGCCCCCATTCGCATATCCACTATTGCGGTGGCTAAAATTAGGTATTGAAACTCGAATTGCTTCATCACGCACCTTATTCGCCAGATATAGCTCCCTCGAACTGTTTTCTGTTTTTAATCTTGAAAAAATGATTCAGTGGTGAAAGATTTGCCAACAATGAAAAAGTGGAGTCTACGATTGATGGCTATTTTAAGAAATTTGACAGTTCTTACTATAAAAAGGATATAGAAGTTATTAAATATCGCTGGAAAAAGTATATCGAGCGAAAAGGAATTTATGTTAAAAAAGTAAAGAAAACGTTTCCCAATTTTTGGTGTCTTCTTTGTTAGGTCGGCTAGTTTTGGGACTGCCATTATGCACTAGCTCCTCAATGTATTTCGACAGCACGAAGGCATGCCTGGGGGTAGGAATCCGAGCATCAGCATATGCACAGTTCTTTGTGTATCGTATCTAATAAAGGCTCCAAATAGCTGCATCGGTATTTTACTAAGATGCTTAATTATATAGCTTTTAACAGGAAAAATCCTTTGAATATTTCGAAAATAAGCAGTTTGGAAAAATCCGGTCACATTGAGTTTTCTTTAAGTGCATAAAGTGTAGTTAAATAAAGTCCATTATCTTTGCGTAACATTGAAAGCTGTATTTAGCGTATTTAGAATGATTCGATTTAGATTAGACATGAACCAATAAGTTCGATGACTTGTTATAATTTTGACTGTAATCCCAACTCATAGAAATCTTCGTCCGTGTTGTCGAAAAACTGGGATAGTTTATTCTCACATGCTTCTCTTGAGCGAGTTTTTGACAGAAAGAGATTATTTTCCATAGGCGGGAATAGGGGATGATCACTAACTGCCAGTCCCGAACCATAAGATGGATGCATAAGAAAATATTAACCAAGCTTCTGAAGCCTTTGCCGTCTCACTGTTAATGTTTGATCTGGCGTTGTCCAGGTGGAACACAATTTCTCTCCTATCGGACGATTACTTCCTTTACATGGTATAGATCCGAGTTAAGAGTTTGATCGCAGGAGAACAGCTCATGATACAGGGTGGCGCAATAGAACGTGCGTATTTAAAAAATAGATTAAAAATAAATACAAAAGGTATGGTTAAAATAAATCTAAGGCATTGTAGAGTAATAAATGGAGTTTATTTTTTAAAAATAACATCATCTAAATGGTGACCCTCTCTACGACGGCACTCCTCTAACCGCAAACGAAAATTATTGAAAACTTTCTTCAGTAATACTGGTGTAATGGCTGCCATTTCACCACGGATATTTTCCTTTAGCTGAACGATGTTTCTTGGATTATTACTGTAGACTTTGTGTTTGAGGTATCCCCACAAAAAAAAAGTCAAGATGCGTCAAGTCTGGACTACGTGGGTTCCCGTCGAAGTGATTCATAGCGACTAAAACTCCATGAGCCCGCCAACCCAACGATGTAGGCGCTAAATATAGAGCATTTTACTGTATCCAGTCTTATTCAAATGATTCCAAACCATTTTTTGTGCAATGTACGAGTATAACTCCTCAGCAATCCAGACAGTACTTAAATGATAGTACGACTTGACGATTCCTTTATCCTATCGACATTTTCGACAATTACCCTTCCAGAGCCTGATGCATGTTTGATATGAGAAGTTCCGGAAGGGAAAGGGTGAATCGAAAACTGCGCGTTACTGGTCATTACAGTATTACAACTCACATTTTCAGCCACCTGGTTTGCATTGTCGGCCAAAACTATAAAAATATATAACTTATTTTCTGTTTGCTGGTGTTCATTTTTGACTTGCCTGAAAATTATACTAAGTCAATGAGTCGTAAAACTGTTTGAGTTGGTTTTCGATTGCAAAATCTTATTTTTCCAATGCCATTTAGTAGACCAATCACATTTGTACATCACGAAATACGCCATCTATTGGCAGTGAATATGTAAGCTTAGGCTCTATGAACTTTAGGCGCCCATTCCACTTTTTGCTAATTATTTTACACGCTATTCTATTGATGGCTCCCCTATAGTTTAGCATCAGCTACATTAGTAAATCTATTTGCGGACTTTATATTTTTGGCCATTAAACAATAACGATAAAATTTTCCACAGTTCAGTGATTCATTGATTTCGAACTAAATGTCAAAACCGAATTGGGCTCCAATTTGTATACATGTTTTTGATGGGCACTTAAAATTAATAATCATTATGACCCAGAATGCGTTTTGAACAGAAAAAAAGTGATTTATTTACAGTCCCTTTTCCAAAGGCGGCAAAAAAATGTTACCACTTCCATCCACATTCGAAATATGATTTAGGACACAAAACGGGGTAGAAGGGAGGAATGGGACTGGTGCTATAAAATAAAACAGAGATGAATCTCAGACAATCAATTTCAGTGAGAAATGTCATCAATATTTTTTTCATTCTTAATAAATGTCAATTGTTTGCTAAATTTAAATTAATTTATAAACAAAAACAAATTATATTTACGCTGGAGGAAGGATGACTGTGCACAATGGAAAGGTGGAGGTTGCCTGTAAATGAAGGGACGCGCCACTCACGTTGTTCTTTCAACGTCAAATGAAATTTAAATAGCTTTTGGACTGGTTGGGTTCAGCTACCAACTGCCATGGACACCGGTGACCTCATATCTTTCGAGAACTCTGTTAACTACAACAACAACAACAACAAGAGCAACAACAATTGCGTAGGAGTTTCACAAGTCATTGTTTAAAATGAAATTGAAATATTTTTCCAGCAACAAACAAATGAAAAAATCCGTGGATATTTCACTTTTTTTTTTTTGGGGCAAAAAGCAGCGGCCCTTTCTCTTAGTCATTAATTTTAATTTAAATGTATTGTTTGATGTTTAATTGTTTGTGTTTTTTGCTCCCTCGTGAATAATTGAATAATTTTAATGAAGGGCAATAGAGGATTTTCAGATGAAATGTTTTAGATTAAAGGAATTGCATGGAAATTAAATAAAAACTCATCATTAGGGTCCAGAATGCTATGACAACGTTAATGTGTGCAATTTACCTGCAATTGTGATGCTATTCCGGAAAACAAAAAAAAAACGCCATTCCAAAATAATCTTACCTGGAAATAGAAGGAATAACAACGGAATTAGTAAATTGATGTGATTTAATTGATAAAAAAAAAATTGATAAATACTGATAATTTAATTTTCAACTGCTCAGGATATTTCACAAATTTGCATGATGGAAAATTTTAAAAATTTTAAAAAAGTTTGGTCGATTATTTATTCAAAAATAAAAATAATAAGTAATAATAATAAATGAGTTGCACTTTAAGGATGAAAAAAGGAGAGAGTTTCCCATATTAAGAGAAATTACGAAAGCGGTCCCAAAACTAGTCGACCTGACGTCTAGATGGGGCCAGTAGTTTGAAAAAAAAAATTATCTTGGTGAAAATTGGCAACCTTATTAAACATATGTTGAAACATATGTTTTAAAGCGCCACGTTGTTTAGTATTTTGTGTTGAGTATTCGAAAGTTTACGATCTCAGAGAATTTGTAAACATCGAAAAAATTGGTCACCGTTATGTAATTCAATATTTCCAATTGAAAGGTCTCAATCCAACCAATATTACGGCCGATTATACTCTGGGGGAGCCTGCCCCTTCGTTTATGACAGTAAAATATTGGGTAACAGAGTTTAAAAGAGGCCGTATGAGCGGCCAAGACGAACACCGTAATGGTGGATCAATTGAGGTGTTCACGCCAGATACGGTTAATAAAATCAACAAAATATTATTGAACGGTCGTAGACTGAAGTTGAGTGAGCTAACTGAAATGGTAGATGTTTTAAAAAGTGCTACACATCGTATATTGACCGAAGATTTGAAGAAGAGAAAACTGTACGCAAGATGGATGCCGCGCTTGCTTTCAATAGAGCAAAAACAGCGTCGTGAAGATGTTTCAGTAGAGTGTTAGGTGAAGTTTTACCACAATAAAGTCGAATTTTTGCGCTGATTTATAACCATGGATGAGACATGAGTTCATTCCTTCACAACTGAGACAAAGAAACAGTCAAAAAAGCGGACTGGAATGGTAGAATCGTGTTCAAAGACGAAAATGGATAAGATAAGATAAGTTCATGACGTCTGTTTTTTTGAGATGCGCATGGGATTATATTTAATAATTATTTTCCGAAATATTACACTAAATTGTTGCAGCGTTTAGGTGATGATATATGGAAAATAGGTCGCATTTGATGAAAAAAAAGTGGTGTTTCATCAAGAAAGTGCTCCAGTTTACATATTTACTATTGCGATGGCCGAAACTAATGAATTAAAGTTCGAATTGCTTTATCGCGCACCTTTTTCGCCACATTTAGCTTCCTCGAACTATTTTCTATTTTCAAACTTGAAAATATGGCTCGGTGGTAAAAGATATGCCAACAATTAAAAGGTGGAGTCTGCGGTTGATGGCGCTATTTGAAGGAGTTTGACAGCTGTTACTATAAACAGAGTATAAAAGCTATTGGATATCGTTAGAAAAGGTGTATCAAGCTAAATGGAGATTATGTTGAAAAATAATGAAAAAGTTTGCCAACTTCTTTGTGTCTTGTTTGTTAGGTCGGCTAGTTTTGGAGCCGCTCTCGTGTATGCATACTTCCGAGACGGTACTCGCACTGATAGCAGACTGGAGAAGATAAAGGGTTTCTGACAAATCATTTAATGAGGCCGGAAGGGCGAATGGCTGAGTTCTTATTTGGTTTCTCTGACTGTTCATTTCGAGGCAATCACGATCCTTTACAAAATTTCCCAAGCTGGTCAGGGTTTGCAACCTGGTTACCCAAGAGACAACATTCGTTGGATGATAGCTACCCAGCTCCCTTTTTTCTATGTCTTTCATATAATCAGTGCTTTGGAACCACTTTCAGAATTTGTTGTACGAAATATATTCTCTACATATAGAATCAAAACTAGAACATCCTCTCGGACAATTTTGGAAAATTTTGCTGGTATGGGAAGAAGGCAAATAGATCCAATTAAGATTAAATATGCATTGATAAGTTCGATAACTAGTTGCCATTTTGAACGGAATTCCATTCTGTCTCTACCATAGAAGCTTTCATTGGTATGGGCAAAAAACTGGGACATTCGATATCTACAAACTTCCCTTGAGGCGAATTTTTTACCAACATTATCATTTGCTAGAAATCAAAGAATTAAGTGGTGTTCAATTAGTTGGCAGGTCTGCACTATAAAGTAGATGCATAGGAAACTACCAACAAAGCTCCCGGAGCTTCTGGCGAGTCACTATCGAAGTGAGTGGCCTGGCGTTACACTGATTGAACAAAATTTCCTGTTGGCCAAAACCGAGAGCTTGATGGCGATTGCATCTTGCAGACGGTAAAAAAAGATTAAGAGTTTAGTTGCTGGGGAATAGCGTGTATAGACGATTCCCTGCCAACTCCTTCATACATACAGCAGATACCTTCCTCACCGCCAGTACTGATTTGAACACCGTTTGCCTTGCCTTGGCGCGATTTGACCATCTGTCACTTAATGCTAAATGAGCAATTTTTCATCGCCAGTTAGTGTCCGCTTCAAAAAGCTCCTAGATTTGTACAATTCAGCAACGATCCGCAGGTGGAAAGTGGGCCTATGAAGTTTTTTTGCGTTAATTCTCGTTTGGCACTCATTGATCGAGCTTCTCTTTATATCCAGCATTATTTAAGTGGTTTCATATTGTTTGTTGTACAATTTTTAGCCTCTAGGCAGTCCAAACAGTATTTACATGACGGTGGGAATTATCGATTATTTTATCTAAATTTTCGATAATCAGCCACGTAGAGCGTTGTGTATCTTTGACATTAAAATTACTCAAAACCAAAACGAGGAAACCAAAATTACACATGATTACTTGTTACAGTACTAGGACCATAAGCGCTATTCATATTTTTAACGTTTTCGCCTATATCGAAGAAAAATTATAAAATGCCGCATATTTTCTGTCTGCTGGTGTTCAGTTTTGACAATCGCTGAAATAGTACTGATTCAAGAATTCGCAAAACTGTTTGAGTAGGTTTGTTTTCATATTTTTAGCTGCCCAGCTAGTGTCTTCGCCCTTATCGAAGAAAACCTGTAAAATATAGCTTATTTTCTCTTTGCTGGTGTCCATTTTAGATACGCGCTCAAAAAAGGCTGAGTAAAGCAATCTTCAAACTATGAGTAAATTTTTAAGCACGAAATCTGATTTTGCTAACGCCATCTAGCGCAAACCGATCGCACTTAGATAACGTTAGATATAGATTACTACATCCATCTATCGGAAAAATAATGAATTACTTTTTTACTATATCCTTTTATTGTTTTCCTATGTTAATAGATTCGTTAAGATGTTGTATATCAAGTAAAATTTTTGAATCGAAAATTCAGTGACCCTTTTTATTCTTCTTTCTAATAGGGAAATTTAGAAAATGTGATTTTCTTTCCAAGTTCTTTCGAAACTTGGTGTGACGAATTGAAGAAGAAGCGCAGAAGATTGAAGCATTTGGAATTATTCTCTACGGGCGGCGTATAATAGATAAGATATGTCTATTCCAGTCGCCATATAAGAAAAAGACGTAGAAGATTTTCTTAAAACTAAAAAGATTTTAAAGAGCAGTTATTTTAGTTAAAATAGGAATTTTTTAAACACTTAAATGGAAATTGTCAGTGCTTTTCAGTGCTAGTTTTAGCGTTGACATTAACCTCCTTGTACTGCATAGGACAGTAGAAGTTGCAAGAAGCGACAATTGTCTTGTTGGAAACCACTATTTATTTTGTAATTCCAAAATACTCTGGTATCCTGAAAATTTGAAAAATAAAAATTGTTGATTACATTCGCTCACATTTGCAGTCATTATTAAGTGTTTTCAGCACTTTATTAATTGCAAGTAGGAGGCCAGTTCGTCTGTAAATGCTTAAATGATTAAAATTCTTAACGACACCTGTTTGAAATATTTACTGCCCATTACTGTCATTGTATTTTACTATCGTTCCACCACACAACCACAAACACTTGCACACACATGTACATTTGTATTTACAATCCCCCAACATTACCATTGACACTGACCTGTGACCTCTTTTACTGGCAGTACAACGAGCAATTTCAACACCTGTGGATTTGGCCATAAATAGACCTAACACTTCCACATAGCCCATAAACATCAATCACTTGCGGAGAGCAAAGCAAAAACTACGAGGAAGAAAAGTGAAAACAAATTATGTTTACATTAAAGAATTTTCCACATAAAAATTTATTGCATCGGTCATAATGGAATCCACAACTGAATCCAAATGCTTACACTTTTCATTTCTAGGGAAAAGTTTCTCATCTCCCAAAAAGAAAAGCTTTCTCCACAACAGGCAAATGTGCCGCTCCATGCCATGCTAATGAAACTTTTACAATGTGGATCCCAGGAATAGTCAATGATGGCACACATGAAAAGAGAAAATATCCCTTTAGCTAAGAGATTACAGTGGGTGGCAAAATGTATGCCAAAGTCTCCACAATGTGTAGCATGTATTCGCTCTATAGTATCTCTCGTTGTGGAAGATTTGATAGGGAATTTCTTCGTATATCTGACAGTTGATGGTGGTGATTTCGCCGTTGCTGTTGTGTTGATTTCGACATTCACTTTTATCGTATAATGACTTACATATTCTTTGTCTTGGGAATACTCGCGATAGTGAATGCTTTTGTTGTTTTGTTTTGTCGCTTTTGTGTTTGAGTATACAAAATATTTTCACAAGCAATTTTTAGGGTAAAGGAATTTTTTCATAGTCAGTTGACACGTGCATTTCATTGGGGTTGAACGAATGCGAGACTACGATGTAACTGAACTACTTGGGTAAACAGAAATGTTCATGTTCATTGCTTTTTTCACGCACATAGTGAATTGAATAAAAATTCGCCTTAAAGCAGAAGAAATGTTCGACTTAATTCTACGCAAACGAGATGATAACAAGAACTTCATAAGAACTATATTGAACTATATTTTATAAGAACTATATTTAAGATATTGTATGCCTTTGTGAAAAAAGGTACTGAGACTTTTTTATACCCTACAAACTTTTTATACCTCATCCGGAGTAATGAAGGTACAGGGTGGCGCACGAATCATGCTACAAACACAAAACGGGTATCAATGGGATCCGTTGTTTGAAGATGTTGAAGGATTTTTTTCAACACTGTCATCTGATGCGACTGCACCAGACTTTTTTTACGTGGTAATTGAGGCGATCCCAATTTCAATCCTTCAGGTCGCAAAGAATAATTTTACCTTACAAAACTTTTTATACTTCACCCGGAGGAATAAGGGTACAGGGTGGCACACGAGTCGTGCTACAAACACTTAACAGGGTTCAACAGGATCCGTCATTTAAAACTGTTGAAAGAGTTTTTTTCAACAGCATTTGGTTCCAGCAAGATGAAGCAACCCATAAGAGCTTCAACGAAAATTCTTAAACAAATTAATGTTCAGAAATTCCACTCCCCACTTCTTCTATGGGATTACATCAAGCAAGACGTATACAAAACGAAATTAACGAATCTGACTGAATTAAAGTAATCCTTTGAAACAGTGATTGAGGCGATCCCAATTTCAACCCTTCAGGTCGCAATTAATAATTTTTTGATCAGGTGCCGCATATGCGTCAACAAGCATGGTCATTTACGGTCTGTCACCTTTAAACCAAATTAGTGATATAAAATAAAATTAAATTTTCTACCTATATACAATAAAAAAAATAAATAAATGAAGTACAGTGATTAAAAACAAAATTATTAGAATTTCTTATTGTAGCACAATGGGTGCGCCACCCTTTATACATAATTTGATACTCAAAAATGCAACACCCAGAATGACTTTTTAAGTCGTCTGAGCGACGTCCGTTTAACTAGCTGGCTGACAGAGACGGTAAGCGCCATAAATCTCTACAAAACTTCTTACTGCCATACACAGTCCAAATTTTGATCGAATCGTAACAGGAGATTGTAAATATACCTTACCATCTCCGTACCCATTTTTTGCCCATTGTATTGATAGGTAGTTTTTGAGAAAAATCAACCAAGTAACCACGCATATTCTGGAGGCTCCCATAAAAATTACCGACTTAACCTACATAGTCTTAGGTTCATATCTTTCAAAAAGCCTTTGACGAGAACTAAGTTAACAGATTTATTGAAATATAAGTTTTCTCCTCTTATCCTTAATTCATAGATTGCAGTTCCTTAATTTCTTTGTAAAAATCCTTAGTGGAATTTAAAAAAAAAAACGATCGGTTCACTGGTAAATCCTATGCAAATCAATTGATTTAGCCATATGTTCTTAGATTCGTATCTTTTATTCAATTCCACTAAATTCTGTATAATTTAGCAAACATTAAACATTTAGTAAAATTTATGTTAATATCAGAAAGAATGCTTATGCGCGAAATTCAGCAAATTTAAACCCTACAGCTTACTCGTCTTACTCTCATATGTGATGCCCACAAAAATGTACTACGACAAAACGGCCCTAATCCTAATGTTCCTGACTGCGGAAACATTTTGCATTTTCGCAAATGCCGTTTTGGGTGTGAAGAGAGGTGCCCTGGAGCAAGGAAAAGTTTCGTATCATTTGTTGGAAAAAGATCGACCGGCATGATTTGTACGATGTAGTCCCGATACAATCACCTTTTTTCCCATTGCACTATTCGAAATAGACCTGTAATCGGCAAATATAGTAAGAAGCATGAAAGGAAATTTGCATGCGGAAGAAAAGGAAACTGCTTCTAAGAGACAACAGATCGGAAAAATAAAAAAATAAATTTATCATTTTTATCGGAGAGTATTCATATTTGTGAGCTACATACTGATATTTATAAGGCAAATGTATCAAAAACTCAGTTATTGCGTTGGCTGGGTGACGTTCCTTGGGTGGATGGAAGTTATTAACAATGGGCGGCGCAGGAGAGGGCGTCTTAAATTCTAAGAATTGTTTTGAAACATTGTCAAAGTTTGATATGACGAACAGGTGAAGACATGCAACGTGGACACCTCATTTGGTCGATCTCTACGATGTCCGTCTTGGTAGCTCGTACGGCTTCGTGTAAACTCTGCTATCCAATATTTTACAGTAAACAAAGAAGCAGACTCTCCCAGAGTAAAATCTAGCTTGGCTTTAATATTGGTTGGACTGAGACCAATTAAATGGAAATATTGAATTACATAACGGTGCTCAATTTTGTCCACAAATAAAGAGTTGCTATTTAAAGTTGGATGAACCGGAAATTTTAACCAGTGCATTTCTTTAATTAACGAATAAATGGTAAACAATCCAGAAGATCCGCCTTTTCCGTAGGCGGATTTGGTTCATGTAAGAGTAGGATTTTAACAGCGTAGCGACTTTGAACACCTGCAACATCCGCGGTTCATAGGGGTATGAATGATGTTTGATAATGATGCTAGATACGAGAACGCTGCGAGTCCGTTTTCTTCCAGCGTTTAGTCATTGAAAAGAGGAATTTTTAGTTACTAATCCCTTAGTTAAAAAAAGTGAAATATTGGGATACGCTTTCTCATACTTATCAACCACCTCCCTACGTAGTTTTCAGTTAATTAATGAAAGGTTTTTTATTTTAATTCTGTGAAATTTTAACTTTCTTGTAGAGACAAATTTTTTCATACTGGACTGATTTAGCCCACTTTTGAGCCAGATCTGGCTATATCATTTTCATACGAAATTTCCTATCTCAATTAATAATGGATTCAAATAGACCCAGGACCAGTCTGCTGGCTTCATTGAATCTTTATTTTTATTACTATCAAGAATAGATTTTCTGTCTAAAATAAGTACTTGCAACTGCTGAATAAGACAGAAAATATTTATTATTCATTCAAATCTATCATATGGCCTTCACAGTAGACCCCTTTTGAAGTAAAAGATTTATGCTAACGAATAATCTTATCTAAATATTTCTCAAGCACATTTCTTCCATCTATCGACTGGGAACGAATGCCTGAAACGTTAATTTGAGTTTTGGAAAGAGAAAAAGTCAGCCTAAGTCTTATCAGGTAGATAAAGTGCTTAATTCGATTATATCTGCTGAATTCTTGACCCGAAATTCGTTCACGGCGATAGTTTTGTAAAATAGTGTGTTATAGTGGTGGTCGAGCGTTTTCGTTGCACAAATTTGGCCATTTTCGACAAATTCGTTTTTTTCAAATGCCGCGTAATATCAAGATAGTATTCTCTATTTGCCGTCTGATCTTCTGACAAAAATTCCGAGTGCACACTACTGCAATATCCAGAGATACATCACAAACTCGTAAACCACTAGTAAATCTCGAGCTACAATCCGTTTCAAAAATTATTCTTTCTACCATGTCTTCATCGACCTTTGTTCGATTGAGTTTTTCGAGTAAAATCAAACATATCGTATATGAATATTTGATAAAATCGATAAATTATCGTAACTCATCTATAACATTTTCAGCGAATGGCAGAATGTATATCTTGTGTGGCCTCATGTGAAAGTTTCTAGTTGTTACAAGTAGAATGATCATCTCAGTATCACCCTCATTCTGAAAATTATAATAAAGGTGTTGTATATGAGGCTGATATGCCGGGTTTACAAGTTTAATACGCTGTGGTTAAACGAATAAATTTTGCAAACGTTGTACTAAACAATTTCGCTTTCATTGTAAGTCGATCAATTTCTGTAAGTGGTGAACTTATGAAGAAGAATAAAACAATGTGAATAAAACTGTAGGGTCATACATTTTTCGGTTTCGAAATTATAGTTAAATAAAACACACATAAAGCAATGACTTCGATGAAACTTTCCTTTTATTATAATGCTTAGACCTTGCCATTATGTACGAAATACAATGTTATTCACACGAGTGCCTCTGGTTGCAGTAGTGGATATTTCTAGGATAGTTTTCGAAAAAATATGGCCCAATGACACCTCCAGATCATAATGCGGACCAAACTGTCACCTCTTCCGGATGCAATGGCTTTTCCACAATGACTTCTGAGTTCTCCCAGTCCCATATGCGACAATTTTGTTGGCGTAGCCACCGAGTGAGAAATGAGCTTCATCGTTGAAGAAAATTTTGTTCGATTGAAAGCCTTCGTTAGCAATTACCATTTTTGTAGTAAGTTTTGACTACTTTTATGCATTCTTCCAATGTATAACGATCCATATTCGTTAATGGCAAATCTTTCACTAAATAAATAACACTTGAGATCACAGTTATTTAACAACTGACAGTTTTGTCAGACCGACAGTTTTGAAACCACTAAATAGATAATATAACATATAATGTAGCAAATATCTTTTCCTCTCGTCGTGTAGTTGACACCGAAATCGATTGCCGTAGTTGGCATCAAAATTCGTAAGAGATACAACTCATATCATCCTTTATATGTATTTAATTTTAGTGACTTAACGGAAAGTAAACATGAGAATTCTTTTTTATTTAAATAACTTTAATATGGTAATGCCTTTAAAAGTAAAAAACAAAACTGGGGCCTTCCCGTTGTTTTCATTGTGAGTTATTTTTGTTCAGGTGTGATTTCAATACTTGGTCAAAATAATAAATACATTTGTCCAATTCCTTAATATTGTCGCAGTCTGCTGTAGTCTTTTTGGAAAGACTGGTTATTTTACTGTTTTTATCTTTATTCATAACAAAATCTTTTGTTAACAAAAATGGGTCGAAATGTCATTGTTCTCCGGAAGAGAGAAAAATTGTTTCGAGACAATGAGAAAGTGCCCAAATTCTTCGTTTTATAGCAGAAACTATGAATCGGTCGCTATTTTTTTGCAAAAAATGCTTTAAAGCCTAAATAGCCAGTCGAAACTTGCGGAAGACCCAAAAAAAAACTTCAAAAACAACAGATATCCGTATTGTAACACTTGCGAAGAGGGACCCGTTTGTGTCGATTTCAGCAGAAATTGGAAATGTCATTTCGTCGCGAACGGTTTGTCGTAGCCTACAAGAAGCACATTTACCAGGACGGATAGCCAGAAGAGTTCCTTTGCTTAGACAAAAAAAATTTAAAGGCTAGATTAGCGTTTGCAAGAAGTCATTCCAATTGGTCCAAAGGAGACGGTGAAAAAAAAATGGCGAAACATTTTGTGGAGCGATGAAACAAAAATTAATGTATTTGGAAAAGACTGTGCCCGGAATGTTCGACGCCCTAAGGGTAAAGAATTTCATGTTCGCTTTACAAAGAAGAGGGTCAAGCACGGGGGCGGCAATATTATTGTGGGTTGTTTCTCGTGGTATGGTGTCGGTCCGATATATCAAATTACCGATACTATGACCAGATTCGACTACAAAGATGTCTTACAAAATACGATGTTGGACTATGCTGTGGAAAGTATGCCTCTTAGATGGTCATTCCAGCAGGATAACGATCCGAATCATACTTCTAAGTTGGTAAAGGATTGGTTCCAAGATAATAATGTTGCCCTTCTTGACTTGACAAGTCAATTTCCGGACTTAAATCCAATCGAAAATCTTTGGGGAGAGTTGAAACAAAGAATTGGAAAGAACGTTCTTAAAAATAAGGATCGGTTATGGAATTTTGTTGAAAAAACTTGTTATGGAATACCAGTAGAAATCTGCAGGAAGCTTATTGCCAGCATGCCAGAAAGAGTGAACCAAATAATTGAAAATAAAGGTGGATATATCAGCTTTTAACGAAACTCAGCAAATTTAGCGGAAAAACTAGCTTTTTTTACTTTTTTGCTTATTTTAATTATTTTATCTAATGTTTTTTTGATATATTTCTTACTTTTTGAAAAATACACAATTATGTGTATATTTTTTGTTATCGTTTTTGTGTTTGTTTTAATGTATTTCTAACGTTATAACAAAAGAAATTAGTACTTGTTTTTTCTTTTAATTTAAATAAATTTTCGTCTACGAGCCTTTAAAAAAAATATAGGGTCTTCCACGGAAGAACTTCTTTCTTTCCCGTCTTAATCCGGCTCGAAGGACCATGTAAATGTGGGCATCCAGGGAATTTTGCGTTGCCTGGCTTTTGGTTTACATTGTGTGAGCCGGAAATATTCCAAGGAAGCTTGTAATATTTCTCACAAATTGTTCACCGAGAAAGGAAAAAATACAGAATAAAAACACAAAGAATTAGAATTTCGAATGGACAATTTCTATTTCTTTATTTGAAATTGAACAATTTGCGCGGAAGCTTACCAATGTGAACTGGATAGTTTGAACTAACAGTAACAAGTAAGTTTTAGCTTGCAATTTTGGGAATGACAAAGCGACTAAGAGAGTATATAAGACAGATTGTAGCCATCTTTAGAACATTCTGTATTTAATATTCAAACTATTAAAGGTTGAGTTGATGTGTGATTTACGCGCTCAAGCCGTGGATGTTCGGCGAATTAACATTAGGGTGGCCAGGCGGATGCCAAACTAAAATGAATATGAAAGTTATCGGAAATATACATATTTTGCTATCAACATAGGGTGTACTTATTATTTTGACCATATATGTATATCAACTTAATAATAAAAGAAGCATAAAAAAATGACTTAAGAAGGGATATGGTTATTTTTAAGCCTTATTTCTTTGAATCTTTGATATCGACAATAAGACAATAAAAGCTTGTCCCTGCCTTTCTCAATGGATGATCAGCAATCGCGCATCTCCCATTTTCTATTTTTTTTTCTTTTTTTTGTTTAGGATCTCCACCCACCTCCGTAAACTGCTAAACCTTTCTTTATATTCAAAATCGTAACCCAACAAAACAGTTAAATCGGTATTATCTGCGTCGCATTGAAAAATAATCTATTTGCATAAAATATTTAAATGTGTACTTAATACGTCATAAGTATATATTTAGTGTATCGTAGCCTGCATGATGACTGGATTTAACTTCAAATAAAATATAATAATACCCACCTTAATATGGATATATTTCGAATTCCCTAGAAGAAGACCTATGAATTCGGTTTCGTATACAATGGGGTGCTCATTGCCTGTCTGCAGCAAAAGATATGAAAAACATGGCTTATCTTTACTTAGGATAACCTTTAAATTAGTTTATTCAAATGGATTCTACGCACATGAATGTGTTATATGGCATGTGTGTGTTATATGTCTATGTGAAAGTATTTATAAAAGTTTAAACATGTATGAGACATTTCAAAAAACTTTAACCGAAGAAAGAAAAATGTATTTCATATGAAAAGTAATTCACTTTCATTAATACTCGCCACGGCATCATTGGATCTGGAGTAAAATGAGGAGCATATTTAGTTTTTTTTTTGTTTTATTGAAAAATCTTAAACTCTACACAACTGACCCAACGATTATTATTAGACTTTGCCAAACAGTCCGTAATCGATGAGCTGAACACTGACGGCAAATTCCTTTCCTCCCAACCGTTTACTGCGAGTTAGAAATAGGAAATATTTACAAGACAGTAAATCTATCCAATGTACTGGATAGATAGATTTACAATACAATTCATGTATTGAAGGAAACAAATGGAAAGGATTTTCGTGTAAAAAGTCATTTAAACGGCAAGGTAAATTATGAATTATTCTATTTCTTCTTAGATGGCGACCAGAATAGACATCCTTTTTTGTTATACGCCGCACGTAGAAAATAATTTTAGGCGCTTCGATCTTTTCCGCTTCTTCTTCAATTAGTCACACCAAGTTTCGATAGTGCTATAACCAATTATCCGGGGTAATACCAAGCCACGTTCTAGGATAATGCAAATCCAGTGTTCCAATGAATTATATCTTAATTTATTAAGAATTCACTAGTGTACTACAGGGTGGCGCAACAGAACGTACATATTTAAAAAATAGATTAAGAAATAAATACCAAAGGTATGGTTAAAATAAATCTAAAGCATTGTAGAGTAATAAATAGAGTTTATTTTTTTAAAATAACATCATCTAAATGGTGACCCTCTCTACGATGGCACTCCTCTAACCGCAAACGAAAATTATTGAAAACTTTCTTCAGTAATACTGGTGTAATGGCTGCCATTTCACCACGGATATTCTCCTTGAGCTGAACGATGTTTCTTGGATTATTACTGTAGACTTTGTGTTTGAGGTTTCCCCACAAAAAAAAGTCAAGAGGCGTCAAGTCTGGGCTACGTGGCTGCCATGGGATATCACCTCTTTTCGAAATCAGTCTGCCAGGGAACATGGCCCCGCGCATTTTCGAAGAAATAAGAATCAATTATTCCTCTGCCAGAGATTGCTGCCCATACTGTCACTTTAGGACTATGCAATGGTTTCTGGTGTTTGATTTTGGGATTTTCACTGTTTCAGTAACGACAATTTTGACGGTTTACGAACCCATTCATAAGGAAATGATCCTCGTCAGAGAAAAGGATATTGTCAAAATTGGAAAATCGATTAAGCATTTCATTAGCAAATGCGAGCCTTGCTATGAAGTCAGACTCTTTCAATTCTTGTGTTAGTTGCAGCTTATATGGATGCAGTTTAAGATCCAATGTTAAAATTCGTTGCAAACTTCGTCGCGATAATTGTAAGACAGACGATTTTTTGCGAGTCGACATTTGTGGATTTCCTCGTACTGACTCCACAACCCTCTCAACATTGTCTTTGGTCCTAGATGTTCTTGGGCGACCATTTGCTTGTGGTTTAAATGTTGAACCGGTCTCTTCAAAACGCTTTATCGATATTTTAATTAAATTAGCACTCGGAGCTTAACTAATTCGCCGTAGTCCATATTCAGCACATTATAGTCGCCTAGTAGCAATATATGAACGAGAGTTCTCGTAAAATGCGCGCACGCAAAATGCGCGACGCTTCCCGTCGAAGTGATTCATAGCGACTAAAACTCCATGAGCCCGCCAACCCAACGATGTAGGCTCCCCCCCGCCCGAGCCTTTTTTACCACGCAAAAAAAGATGATGCAATATGCACGTTCTATTGCGCCACCCTGTATTAATAATTCAGGGGGAGATTCAATGTAACGAAGTGTCCGTGTTCCGTCCGTTGTTCTTGGCTTCCAAAAATCAACCCACAGCAATGGAAATATATGTAGATCCGTCAGTAGTGATTTATTGTAGTGGGTTAGTATATTAGTCAAAGTAACTATAGAGTTGGGACCCATGACGGTAGGCATCAGTGTGTCCCTACCCACTTCTGCATTTGTGATTTGGAACCAAGACTATAAGAATCTATGGTATCCCTCTCCTCACCACTATGACTACAAAAATCTGTTATAGAAAATTTTCAAAACAGTTTTTTTTTCAAAAATTATATAATATTTCTACATGTTGATATATATGTATAGGGTGGCGCATAAGTAACGTTAACGGCGACTATATTGAATGAGTTCTTGTGCATCATTTGGTTTTAACTCGTGAACCAATTGCATCTTATATAGGAAAAGACGTAACATATGTAAAATTCTAGACATCTCTAACTGCTGAGAACGTCGCCTGGTGGAAGTTTCCGTAATACATGTTTGCATTCGAGCAATGGTCACTTCGTTTCGAACTGCACGAGGTCTTCCCGCACGCGGAAGATCCCAGACAGCCCCTTGTTGCCCAAAACGCTGAACCAATCGGTAAATTGTTGGAGCGCTAGGAGTATTTCGAACATGAAAGAAATTTCGATATGATCTAAATAATCGAATGCTGACTTTCAAAGTAAAATTGAACAACTTTGGTTCTTTGTTCTGTGCTGAGCCTTTCCATCATAAATTTCTCAAGTATTATTTAGTTAATTCGGTAAAAAGACGGGAAAAAGACTTAAACAAAAAATGTATTCACTGATCAAATCTTAACGTTGCTTATGCGCCACCTTAGGTATAAGAACATGTCTTTTGCTATCATTGTTTAAGTCTTTACATTTTCTTAAAACACTAAATTCTAAGTTAAAGTATTTTTCGTTGTAAGCTTAGAATTATATGCGATAAGAGGGCGTTTTTGAAACGCCTGCTTATTTAGAAATTTGATTTGATATTAATAATTTGATTTGTTTTGATACATATTCCTCTACGCTGCAGAAAGCAGGAGTAGAAACCCCTTACCTTACTTACAGAATAGAAAAATTTTCCCTAAGCATACGATTAGCTCTTTCATTACACTTCAATTTATACAAATTTTCAAGGGATCATCCCAGTCGTGAACATGGCCATAGAATTTGAATATATAAAAATAATTCAAGTGATATTCATTTATTAACCATCATAGACTACTAAAACTTAAGCCGTTTCGTATTCACGATTGTGTCAAAAATATCTGAATATTCCCACATAAATATGACTTTGATTATTTCGGCAAATCATACGTTTGCTCTTAAATAAAAAGGATAACAATCATAATAACACATGATTACTGGGTAAAGAATTTTCATCTGCATGTTATTTTTTTTGCTTCTTTTTTCCCCCTCTTCTCTGCTCTTTTGGGTTATGTGTTCGGTGAGGCCATCAAAGGCTGTCGGTTCTCCCTGATGAAACTGGGTTGTTTTGTGCATATTTAAGTTTTCCAAAGGCAACAACAACAAGCTCAAGAATAATAAAATATATACAAACAAGTCCTTCGTTCGTCCGCTCGTTTGGGTGTTCTTTTTTAGAATGGTATGTTGGACAAAAAGGAGCGAACGAATGACCGACCATTCACTACTGTAAATTCTGGGCGGAAAATGGGCATTTGCTGTGAGTTGTTGCTTACTTGACTGAAGATGTGTTGAAAGTATTAAAAGAAAGCCAGGCAGAAAGATTTCAAAAACCACAAAAACGTTAAAGTTGATGTTTCAGTAGTCAAAGATGATTTAGAGCAAGGCGTACGTAGCGGGGCGGAGGACGAGAAACGACAATGAAAAGTCTTCCACATCACATCAATGACGGTATTTCGTTGTATAAAAATTCTGTTATAAATTTTTAAAATGATAGCAACTCTTACTTCTGAAGGGAATGAGTGAATGAATGAGGGTAGAATATACAAATGAACTAAATAAAATGTAAAAATTATATGTTTTGTTTTTTTGTATTCGTCTTCTCTGTAATCTTATTTAGCCGTTATCGGACGTGATGTATTCAATGTATCAGTTGGTAAAATTCCTTTGTTTAAATTTATGTTCACATGTGTAAAGTCAAGGCATATTCAAGTATTCAAGTATGTATATTTGAAATATCGTCTACAAGGCAGTCGCTCAAGCCGAAGTCAATTTTGTGAGAACAGAAAATATTCCAATTGCAGATTGGTAATATATAAAGTCGCTCTTAAAATAGCCCATTGGCATACTGATAAATTGAGAACTTAATTCTTCTTAAGTTGCGACTATATTGCTATTATATGCCGCATTTAGAAAATAATTACAAGCACATCGGTCTACCGCGCTTATTCTCCAATTAGTTACACCAAGTTTTGATAGTACTTCAGTACTCTGGTTCTTCCAACGCAGCGTTATTTGTTCTTTTCGGCGCCGTCCATCCAGTTCGTTATCGAAAACGTTCTTGCTGTAGCATTTATATCCATCTGCACAACATATCCCGACTATTGGAATCGCTGAATAATGATGTGCTTGACCACGCCGATGTCGGTATATAGCTCATACAGCTCATTGTTCATGCGACGCCGATATTGTCCGTTAACGATGATTAGTCCATATGTTTCCCGGAGTATCTTCCTCTCGAAGGCTTCCAGAACAGATTCTTCCGTTTATATCATAACACAGAATTCTGCCCCATACAACAAAACAGGCAAAACCAACATTTGATACAGATGGATTTTTCTTTATCGAGAGAGGGCGTTATCATTGAATCGCTTGCTTAGCCCCTAGTAACATTTGTTAGCAAACTCTCTTCTTTATTTCCATGTTGACATCATTCGGTTGGTTTACAGCGGAACCGAGATAGATGAATTTAT
Source organism: Philornis downsi (assembly GCA_019455685.1). NCBI lineage: Eukaryota > Metazoa > Arthropoda > Insecta > Diptera > Muscidae > Philornis > Philornis downsi. The sequence continues at coordinate 954,613 of JAHXMU010000019.1, forward strand.
CCATTTATCGATTTATGTTCGTTGAAACAAATAACTTTGTTTTGTCTTCGTTTACCGCCAAACCCATTTTTACGAACTCTATCTTAATGCATGAGAAGGCTGCAGTAACATCCTGCAATAATGTCTATATTGTCCATATACGTGAATAACGTATGGCTTTTGTTTAATGGAGCTTTCTTCATAGTCATCTCAGTACGTTTAGTAGGTCGCACGATGGCCTGTCGCCATGTCTAAATCCTCGTTTTGTGTAAAAAGGCTCACTAAGATTTTTGCCTCTCTTTACTGACTGGAATTCCAAACTCGGACATGGGCCCTCACAGTACTCTATACTCCAAAAAAAAAAAATTAACTAATTCAACTTATACCAGCCCAGTGGCCATCATCAGCTCCAACATTAGGATCAGATGCGGTGGCCTGCATCTTAAATAAATTTATTGCGAAAACACCGAGGAAAATAATAGAACGAACTCCCTTCTCAAATGTTGACGAGGCTCGCATAAATAAGAAGGACCATGATCGAAGGATACTCACCTAGAATGCGCAGAAAAGGTGCCTCTATCCGATTATCAGAAGTTCTTGATAAGTATAAGGCTGACACTACCGTCATCCAGGAGATGCAAAAGACAAGTAAAGGATAAAATCGGCGTAAAAACTGTGACATCCACAACAGCTGCCACGCAAAAAGGCATAAATTCGGATGTGGACTTGTTGTGGGAAAGAGACATAGACAACTTGTTTCGAGGTTTAGCCCCTTACGTGACCTTATAACCTTTATCCGCCTCAAAGCGAAATACTATTTCATTACGCTGATCTGTGCACCTGCTCCGACGGTAGACAAAGACGTGGAGTGGGTAGATGCCCTGGCCATAACATTTGAGCTGTTTTGGAAGATTTTAAAGCCAAAGTAAAAAGGAAAGATGTCCTATAGTAGGAAAATTGAGCCCATACAGCAACACTTCCAAAAACGGATTGTGATTGGTTCCTTTCGTTAAGGCGCATAATATGCTAGTAGGTGGAAACAGATTCCCGCATAAAGACATCCACAAGACAATGTGGCTATCACATGACCATAACACGAAGGGTCGGATTGATCATGTGGTAAT
>JAHXMU010000019.1:955725-999567 GCA_019455685.1 Philornis downsi
CGAAAATTCGTAAGGATGAGACGTAAAGGGTGTAAAACAGGGCTTCTTTCTGTAAAAACAGCCATGGAAATCTGAAAAATCAGATCAGCGGAGTGTGCTGCAATTATAGAGAGAGCATTTTTACAAAGCTTCTAGTTCCAGGAGGCAGCACATGTGAAGAAATCACCCCAATTACAGTCGATGGCATAAATTACCCACCTTCGAGCCAAAATGAGATCAGATTGCAGCTGAAATGAAACAAAAATGCGGGCGCTAATGACCTGCCAGCTGAGCTGTTCACATGATGACGCTGACTGAATTGACGTCTTTATTAAAATAGGCAAAAATCATAGCGAGCCTTTTTTCACCAAACGAGAATTTAGACAAGGCGACAGCCTATCATACAACCTCTTCAACATATTGGGGAAGGTGATGCAGTTAACGCGACTGGTACCATCTTTCACAAAATCCATTTGTTACTCCCGCGTGCAGACGATATAGACAGATGTTACTGCAATCTTCTCAAGCATTGAGAAGGAGCCAATAACAAATGGATCCAGCGGTAAACGTGAACAAAACAACTTTATTTGTTTTAACGAACAAATCGGTGCTGCTGTAAACAAAACGAATAATGTCAGCATAGCAATAAAGAGGATAGTATTTCTTGCCAACAGAAGGTTTTAGATTTATAGATAAGGCGTATAAGAGATAGGGATATCTATTCTACGTAAAAAAAAAATTGTGTTCAAATGAACTCAAATTGACAAAATTTATCTCAACATGGCGCGAAGGACCTCCATACTTAAAACAAATAAGAAAATTATTCGAGGAAGTTTGCGTACTTACTTTCGCGCGTACTCATATCAAATAAAATTTAGTCAGTTTGAATTTCACTTACTCGTTTCAAGTAAAATGAACTAGTATGGAGTCGATTTGGTATACTTAGTTTTACTATGTTTTCAACCCAGATTAAGTACGAGGTTTCTTTCTTTAGAGTGTACGATGCTTTGTCAACTGTTATAAAATTACATCAATGAAATTCAACATAAAAAGACTGCATTATAACGTTGGTTAATTAGAAACATTAACAAGAAACTACCAACAGCAGAAAGATTAAATTAAAATAATGACTTTTAAACAACTCCATTCAATATTCTTATTCAGATATTAACCAAGTCAACGACCTGAATTACTCTTTGAATTTCGTACCTGTTTTCTGCCTTTTGGTGCAAATATAGATTTCTTTACGTTAGATAAGACAGAAAAAAACACATTTAAGCTTTACACTTTTGACACCCACTTTACAAATGTGGGCTGCATTCTCGTTTTTAAGACGGTTCGGTTTGCCCTGTTAATTTGCCTGCACTTGTGTATATTGTTGAATATATTTCTTAATATTACATCGCACTTTCTTTGAATTTAATATCATCCCACTCTTAGTGAGGCAGTCTGAGTATAGTCATGTGGTAGAGAATACAGATGATTTGTTCACCATCATAATTGTTTGCATTGCCTGTAATTTATTTGTTATATCGAAAAAATCCAACAAATATTATGTTAATTTCTTCTCAGTTTCTACTAAATGTTTTTATACGCAATTCACATTTTACATTAATAGCATTTGCTCTTCATGTGTTTACTTTTTTCTCACATTCATCAATTTAATTTCCAGAATTTCCGATGCTTTCCTTACTCCTACTGGATCTTTCTTCTCAATTATTCTCTTCAGCTTGCTCTGTCGTAATACTACCACATGATGGCGTAATATTATGTCGCATGTTGGCATTAAATACCTCTTTCTTTTATATCTTTGTCGGATTTCTCCTAGTGATTCCCAAAATGAAAGCCATACTCCTTAGCTCTCAGTTCCTTCCTTGGCTTCATAGATAGATGACTGAACAAAATTACCAGAAAAAATTTTGCCGCAAACATGATTTTACTTCAACGTTATTGCGAAATGCCAACATTAGCTTTAGAAAATTTCAGAGCGATATAGTTTTAAAAAATAACAAATGGACAGTAGCAAAGCTGAACATGTAACCAGCTAGACTTGGTATAATAACCGGTCAAAATTAATTATAAACCTTTTCACATTACCAGTATACAAACACACCTGTTCATTAACTTTTTCACCCCACCGGTTTTCAAACAGACCCGTTCGAAACATTATTGTTTATCGCAAAGAGTTCGGCTGTACAAGTTCGGATTATATCAGTAACATAAAGCCGACAAAATGTCCAGTAAAAAATCCACATATCCTTTTCGAAAACTATACCATATGTTAAATAATTTAACGGATAAAACGGATTGACATGGAATATATAGAATGACTGATCATCGCTCAAATCAAAACGATTTAAGATAGAATCACGAAAACTGGAGTATACAAAATTCATTCCTTTAGAGGGTAGAAACGCGGTCAAAATTATCATTCCAGTATGATCAGCAGCTATAACGGCTAGAGCTCCGAGGTGTGTTCAAACATTCATTAATTTTTCTCAAAAAATATTTATTTATTCACAATTTTCTATTTTACCTCCTTCAAAGTAGTCCCCCTCAAATATAATACACTTGTGCCAGCGTTTTTTCCAATTCTCGAAACAGTTCTGATATGCACTTTTTTGTATGTCCTTGAACCCTCCCAGCGATTCGGTTTTTTTCTCCTCAATCGTCGGAAAACGCCATCCTTTTATGGGTGTGTTCAATCTTAGGAACAGGAAAAAGTCGCAGCGCGCCAATTCTGATAAATACGGTGGCTGAGGCATGATAACGGTGTCGTTTTCGGCCAAATAATCTCTCACAAGCAAAGATGAGTGAGCAAGGGCATTACCATGATGCAAAAGACATGATTTTTTTCCACAATTTCTTGCGTTTTTTTTTTCATATTGCTTTACGTAAACGGCGTATAACTTCAAGATAATACTCCTTATTTACCGTACGACCTTGTGATAAGAACTCCTGCACTACGCCATGATAATCGAAGAAAACAGTGAGCAAAACCTTGACATTTGCTCGAACTTGGCGTGCTTTTTTTGGTCTTGGTTCTCCTGGACTCTTCCATTGGGACGATTGAGCTTTGGTTTCGGTGTCATAACCACACACTCATGATTCGCCACCAGTTATGACCCTAACGTAATTCAACAATTACTGAGCGATGTTCATGCGACGTTGTTTTTGGTCAAAATTCAGCAATTTTGGAACAAGCTTCGCTCCCTTACGCTTCATGCCCAAAATATCCGAAAAGATTACATGGCATGAGCCAACCGATATGCCGACATCCTCACCAACTTCTCTAATTGTGATTCGACGATTCTTCATAACAATTTTCTTCACTTTCTCAACATTTTCACCGGTTGTTGATGTGCCGGGGCGTTCAGAGCGAGCATCGTCATTCACATCTTCTCGACCTTCCGTGAAAAGCTTGTACCACTTGTAAACATTTTTTTTGGCTCAGAGTACTCTCACCGTATGCCACTGATGACAATTCAAATGTTTTTGAGTACTTAATTCCATTTTTTACACAAAATTTGATGCCACTTCTTTAATCCAGTTTTTTCGATAGCAGAAAATTGCCGAACACGCAATACACTTGTCTTATTTATGCCTCTCACAAATAAACTAAACACGCTATATGAATAAAACCGGCAACGTACCTTTGAGATGAGTGTACCAACAAAATAAAAAAATAGTAATTGAAAGTCGTATGTACGCAGCCCGCGAAATTTGAAAATAAATCATATTTTTTTAACAAACCTCGTAGGTACATGAAAGTGGATGTCCGTATTTCTCTTACTTGCCAAACGCGTGACAAAGAAATAGATTCAAATTCTTGATTTTAGATAAAGGTAGGAAACATCAAACTGGTCCCATTGTAATTGTTGCCACTTGTATGTTGCCATTTGTTATTGTAATAGTTCTGGTTGCAAATAAATGTATTCGTAAGTAAACTTATTACAATAATGCTGCACTATTCCAACGCGAACAGACGATTATCATCCGCCCTATTTTTATCTAGAGTGAATACAGGGTTGCCCATATTCGACGGACCCATGTTTTTTAAAAAAAAATCAAAGAAAAAAATAAAAATTTGGCGGTTGGCAATCTTTTTCATTTAATTTGTTCCAAGTAGATTTGTTTACATCAATTTTTGAATATGATATCTCTCAAATGGCCGCTTCTGGCGTTGATGGCGTATTGTGCCCTTTTTGCAGCATTTTCCATCGTTTTCGCCAACATTTCGGCCGGAATAGCGGCTATTTCTTCACGAATGTTGTCCTTGAGCTCTTCTACGGTCCTTGGCTTGTTAACGTAAACCTTTGACTTCAAATGTCCCCACAAGAAAAAGTCAGCGGGCGTCAAATCGGGCGAACGCGGTGGCCAGTCCAAATCACCACTTTTCGACATCAAACGGCCGGAAACAAATTCTTCAGAAAATCGATTGTTATGCGACTTGTGTGCGGTGGAGCGCCGTCTTGTTGAAACCAGAACTGCCTCATACGCTTTCGACGAATAATTGGCATCACAAAATTGGTCATCATGTCGCGATAACGCTCCTGGTTGATGGTAACAATATGGCCATTTTCGTTTTGGAAGAAAAACGGCCCAATGACCGTTTTCGCACTAACGCCGCACCAAACTGTGACTTTTTCGTCATGAAGAGGCAATTCTTGAATCTCCTGAGGATTTTCAGTGGCGTAAATACGGCAATTTTGCTTATTTACGGTCCCATTCAATGTGAAATGGGCTTCATCGGACATGATAATTTTGTTCCAAAATTGCTCGTCATCATCGGCCATTTCGATGACTCGTTGGGCCCATTCCAATCGACGAGGCTTGTCCGCAGGCAACAAAAAGTGGACCGAGCCATGCCCAACTGCTGAGAACGGCGTTTTTGGGATGTTCTTGGGGACCTCTCAACACTGGCTCGTACGGCAGCGATATTCTCGGCCGATCGCCTTGGTCGACTTTTATTTGGCCTCTTCGGATTAGAAAGAGCCTCACCAGTCGAAAATTTTTCGTATAAACGCTTAATGGTGTTCTTAGAAGGCGCACTTCTCACATTTTTTAATATTTTAAAAGCACGTTGAGTTTTCACAATTGACTTCTTCTGTTGAATGTAAATTTCAACTATTTCAGAGCGCTCGCGTGGCGTGTATTGTTCCATGGTAAAAATCTGCTTGGACTGACGCTTCAAACGCGGTATGTCATTAAGCGATCTGACATCTCTGTCAAAAGTTATGGCGTTGCCAGATGGGTCCGTCGAATATGGGCAACCCTGTATAGTTCTCTTGATATAGTTCTTTACTCTATGGTTGCTATACACGCCGCCACTGAAAATTATTTTCTGACTCGTCGCCATATCAGTTGACATTTCAAAAACGCCCTCTTCCCATAAATAATACACCAAATTTGCTCATTTTTCCAGTAAGAGTTCATATTTTCTAGAAATTTTCAATAACTAGATGCGGAAAGGCATATTTGTGTAGAACCGGAATACAATTTTTTTGAATTTTTTGAAGTTGTCCCTTCTCGTTTGTATCAATTACCATATATTGGTTATAACTAACAACCAAACGCTAGAACTGAAAACAGCACATTTTTTTCTACTGAATCAATTTTGCCAACTTGTAGTACATCAGACAAGTGGATGTGTCAAAAACTTTATCTTCTCAAATATACCGAATTAGCACGTTTTCAGTAACTCCTATATAAATTACCAGATTTAGCTCAAATATTCCCAGATTCAAATCTTCCATTCAATAGCAAAAAATTCTGTATAATCAAGCATCAAATATTTAGTAAACCTATATGTAGTTCTGCAGATGTAAATTATAAGTATAAGTTGGTCAATAAAAAAAATATTGATTTCTACGTTGAGTACTTTAAAAAGTTATAATTTTACTTCCTTTACTATGCTTTCATTCAGAGTATAGAAACAACGACCCTTCTGACACACCTCATTTATGATTATTTATGTTCCAAAGTAAAAGGACACTGGGTTAGGATAATACAGATTAATCAGTTTTAATTAGTTTATCAGTTCAATTGATTATTGGTCAATGTAAAAACCTCGATTTAAGCAAGAAGTTATCAGGAAGATTTCACGTATTCATGGGTAGGTTAATCTCAAAATTGGGAAAAATAGATCCACAGGGGCTGAGCTAATGTGAAATAAATGGAAAGTTTTGTAAACGTTATTAACATTTTACCAATTATTCGCTATACTCGTTTATAAACGTAGGTAGTGGTAGTGGAAGAAAGTATGTGAACTAAATTTTTCAAGGAAAATGGACTAAATCAATGTGAAGACGGATGAGGAGGATTGTTTTTGAAACGCCATGTTATTTGGCGATAAGTTGGTATCAGTATGGTAAAAAAAAAACTTATCCGAATCGAACCCACCTGAAAAAATTTATTTTCTTCAGAAATTCTTAATAACTTTACCATTTATTAGCAATATTAGATGCGGAAATGAACCCTCCTAAGTGGGAGAATGAATATATATTACACGTGAAAAGCGTTTGTTTTTAACCAGCTGCCAGCCGCTACATCGTCCACAATATAATTACTCTCCAGTGCCATAAGTGGGCAAAATCGGTCCAGTAGGAAAAAGAAACTAAGAAAACACAGGGACATGCAAGAACTAAGCCCATTTTTTGAGGAAGTAGTATTCTTGCAATATTTTTCCAACAGTTTCATTTTGTAATCCAAAGATTGCAGGCCATCTTCAATTTATATACATATCAAAGAAAGGGAACTGATTGTGGGTGAGTTTATTGGACACATAACATTCAATACACGAGGTGTGTTCCAAAAATAAGGCGAATTTTCAAATTTCGCGGACTACGTACATTCCACTTTCGATTATTATTATTATTTTTTTTTTTTTTTTGATAGTACACTCGTCTCGAAGATATGTTGACGGCTTTAGCATGTTTAGTTTGTTTATGAGAGGCATAAATAAAACAAGTGTTTTGTGTGTTCGACGATTTTCTGCTATCGAAAAAATGGGATCAAAGAAGCTGCATCAAATTTAGTGTAAAAAAATGGAATTAAGTGCTCCAAAACACTTGAAATGTTGACAGCGGCATACGGTGAGAGTACTCGAGGTCAAATGTTTACAAGGGATACAATCTTTTCACACAAAGTCGAGAAGATGTGAATGACGACACTCACTCTGGACGCCCCAGAACATCAACAACCGATGAAAATGTTGAGATAGTGAAGAAAATTGTTACGAAGAATCGTCGAATAACAATTAAAGAAGTTGCTGAGGATGTCCGCATATCGGTTGGCTCATGCCATTCAATCTTTTCAGAAATTTTGGGCATGAAGCGTGTGGCAGCGAAGTTCGTTCTAAAATTGCTGAATTTTGATTAAAAACAACGTCGCATGAGCATCGCTAAGGAATTGTGGAATGACGTCAACGATGATTCAGATTTGCTTAAAAGGGTCATATGTATTTGGTGACGAATCATGGGTATATGGTTATGACGTCGAAACCAAAGCTCAATCGTCCCAATGGAAGAGTCCAGGAGAGCCAAGACCAAAAAAAGCACGCCAAGTTCGATGAAATGTCAAGGTTTTGTTCACTGTTCTCTTCGATTACTATGGCGCAGTGTATCAGGAGTTCTTACAACAATGTCGTACAATAAATAAGGAGTATTACCTTGAAATTATGCGCCGTTTGCGTGAAGCAATACAAAAAAAAATCACCCGGAACTGTGAAAAAAATCCATGGCTTTTGCATCATGATAATGCACCTGCTCGCTCATCTTTGCTTGTGAGAGATTTTTTGGTCAAAAACAACACCGTTATTATGCCTCAGCCACCGTATCCATCAGATTTGGCCACCTGCGACTTCTTCCTGTTCCCAATATTGAAGAGACCGATGAAAAGATGGCGTTTTGCGATGATTGAGGAGATAAAAACCAAATCTTCGAACACGCAAAACACTTGTCTTATTTACGCCTCTCACAAACAAACTAAACATGATATATGGATAAACCCGTCAACATATCTTTGAGACGAGCATACCAACATAAAAAAATAATAATCGAAAGTCGAATGTACGTACCCCGGGAATTTCGAAATTCGCCTTATCTTTTGAACACACATCGTAATATGAGAAATTCAGTCAATCTTTTTTTTTCTTTCAATCCCAAGTTTAGTTCTTAGAAAGAGTTTCGCTTTTCCCCTCTTCTTTTTTGAAAAAGTAATAATCGATCACTTTTTGATAAACATTCTGCTATTCTATGTCATTTTGTTGATATTCTATGTTAGACGCTGTCGGACGAAACTTGGGAGACTGAAAATCATCTGTGGTGTATGCTTGCAGTAACTCATAAGGCTTTCGCACCACCCAACCCATTTTAAAGCGTGTTTTGGCAAAATTACATGACTTGAAAACGCTCTCATGAAAATAAAATGCAAAATGAAATTGCATGTTTGTTAATCGGTCAATTTAGGTTCCAAATATTAAAAATTCAGACAACATGCAGACGGGCAATTAAACTAATACTCGTATGTTGACACACAGATAAGGACATCAAATTCAGCGGCGATAGCAAAAAAGGGGACAACAAAATTGCTAACCATACAGAAAAAGTCACAGGAAGGGCAAAAAAAAAAAAATTACAATTGGTCCCTACGAGCGACTGTTTATGCCTCAAACAAACCCCAATTGGCCAGCCGGTGGTGTTGTGCAGTGCTGACCAGCGGTGGAGTGAAGTTGTATTGACATCATACGTACGCGCTGGGATAAAAACCACATTCCGTAAGAAAGCGTTCTTTGTTGTCATTTATGGTCTTGGGTTTCTTCTTCTTCTTCGCATGTCTGTCTGTCTGTCTATCCGTCTTGGTCCTTTGCCATAGTAATAATGTACTAAAGAACAATGACATGCTTTTTGTTCTTTCATCCTTGTTTCTGTTATTGTGTTAAAGAAGCTGTTTTCAAGTTTATTTTTATTCTCTTGCCTCTTCTTCGTTGGTTTTGTAGTTTTTGGGAAAGATGAAACATTTTGTTTTTTTCAAACAGCCTTTGTTCGAGAATTTGTATGGAAATCTAAAAAGGGCGGGTGAAGAAAACTTTTGGTTTTTGTGGCTAAAACTTTAGGGTGGACAGATTTCGCAGAGAGAAACTCAGTTAAATGCTAAATAAAAATTGTAACAATTCGTGTAGTGGCATGTGAAAGTTATATAAATATTCCTTACCAAGGTATGGGAGGAAAAGTATTAAAAATATCCTAATACAAGAACGTTGACGTGGACGAGGACAGCTATTTAATAGGTTGGTAGGGGTAGTGACAAAATGGGTTTTAGTTACTGTCATTTGGTTTCACATTGACAGTTGAGACAGCATGTATGAGGCAAACGGCAACATAAGCATTTTTGCTTGTCGCAAACAACCAGATAAGAGTTTAGACGTTGTTTGTTACCAAAATTAAAAATTCCGTAAGCTATTTGCTGAATTGTATTTGTGAGCGTGTATTTAGATACTCCAGCTGCTTCTTATTTGTATTATTTAAATCAAGAAGAAGAACAGTGCTGGAAAAGACTCCCTTAACATCTTACCGGTAAATTTATCACAGTCAATAAAAAGATATCAATTTATATTAGGTGCGCGACTAAGTTCCGGTGTTTGCCAATAGAGGGCGATAGCTGTAAGTGCTAGTCGATTCTGCCATAACCTTAGGCATATGGTAAACATACCGCCTCGACAAAACAGTAATTTTTTTACCTCATATTGCTTTGGTAATGTGAATATGTATGATTTTGTATCAAATAATCGTCATATGCGTCGTCATTTTATAATAAAGAAGCATTTTTGTAAAAAAAAAACAGCGAGAATATAGTGACTTAGATCCACTTTCATCGGACGTACTATAGCTCTGACCTGATATTTAGTATTAACTACGTAAATAATTTAGGAAAAGTTTGAAATGCCTCCAATTATCTGCAAAACGGTGATTTTTTACTTGCTTATTTCATAGAAAATTGTGTGGACACTTTACGTCTAGAAAATAATCTCGAAGTACATTCATCAAAGACGGCTAAAAATCATAAATGTAATTTCGTGGAAACTTTCCGTATAGATAAGTGTATTGAATTCATAGGAACTTTTTATATAAGAAAGCTTATTCATAGCAACCTTTCATACAGAAAAAAGTCTTCCTAGGTATTTTTCATGTAGGAACTTGTCTTCGTGAGCACTTTGCATATAAAAAAGTTTTAATCATAATGGGATATCCATTTTTCGGTTTCAAAAGCAAAATCAAATAAAACACACATAAAGCTATAGTTTCGATTGAACTTTTATTGCATTATAACGTTTGGACCTTGACATTATATACGAAATACAGTGTCATTTAAATAACTGCCTCTGGATTGGTTGCAGCAGTCATTAGTGGAGATGGTTTCCTATCACTTATTCTTACATTTCGGTCGCTATCTTGGCGATAATTTAACGAATGTTGGTTTTCAAATGATTCAACGTTTGGGGATTATCAGCGTAAACACGGTCTTTAACGTAGCCCCACAACCAAAAGTCGAATGGCTTCAATCGCATGATTTTGATGGTCAATTAACGTCGTCAAAATGTGAAATTAAGCTTTCTGCAAACTTCTCATGCAATAAAGGCAAAATCGGTCGAGTCTTCTTGAAACTACATATTGTCCAGTTCATAATCTTCAATTGCTGGTTAAAAAAAAGTCGGTTATCATACGGCAATGGCGCTCTGAATTGACGGTGGCGATTCCCCCGGCGTCATTTTCGAAAAAATATAATCCAATGACACTTCCAGACCATAATGCGCACCAACCAGTCACTATTTCCGAAAGGCTTTTACACAATCACTTCTGGATTCTCCGAGCTCTAAGTGCGACAATTTTGCCTGTTGACGTAACCAACGAGTGAGAAATTAGTTGCATCGCTGAAGAAAATGATGTTCGAATAATCAGCATTAAAAGCCTGTTACTGTAGTACCCAATCAGCATATTCACGGCTTTGTGAATGGTCAGCCGGTCTTAATTGTTGCGTGAGTTGGACTCTATATGAATGGAGGTAAAAAGCCAATTGCAAAATACACCATAATGAGCCGTAAGATTGTCCCAATTGCTTTTGGGTAGGTGGGTGTTTCCTAGGATGCTTTGTACCGGCTACCCATAGAACGCAGGCCTCTCTACCTGATCCTGTAATTAAGCAGGCAAAGGGTATGATGCTTGCGAAGAAAAACAAAGTAGTGTGGCCTTGTGCCAGGCGCCCTAGGAACAGGTGGATTTTGGTTTGGGATTCACCTATAATATGTTTCAAACTGATCTTGGACCTCGTTTTTCGAAAACCAAGTAAAGGGGAGATTCATACAAAAACAAAACACATCCTGGCAACAGGTGCGACATAGAGAAGCCGTCGGGAGGTATCAGAAGATTTATCTTTTCCGTAAATATAGTTGTATGACCAGAGAGATCTGGTTAATGAACTATGATAGGAGCATGGTATACTTCCTGTTTACTGTGTTGATATTCTCTCCTCGGACATTGAAAATCTATGCCGTATTATTATGGATTACCAGTTCCATGCGGGGTATGGAAAAGCAAAACTGGAGTAGCTTGTCTGCGAAACCCAGACCAGAGGGTTCTTCTCTTCTGGTAGCACGGGTGACCAGGAGCCCAAGGAACATTGTTCCTTCCTGGTCAGTTTGGTGTAGGCCCCCTAGTGGGAGCATCGTGCTGGCTGTGGTTGCCCGAGCAAGTGTTTTCAGTGTTGGTGCGTTGCTCAAGCGTTGGGGAAGGAAGGCACCAGCTTGGAAAACACTGTTCATATCTATCCGAGGTTCTCCTAGATACCTCAACTCCTACCCGGGAGGTAGCTCACTTCATACCAAGTGGGCTACAAAGGTACTTTGGCTGAGTGCGGGGGCGGGACCTGAGGAAGTTTTTCCGAGGGACCTACTTCCAATCTCTGGTAGTCTAACTAATCCTCCGGGATTAGTGTGAGTACACCAAAGGGGTGCCGGCCGTCACCTGAGAAAGAAAGAACACATAACAAAGAAAAAGCATGTCATTAGAAAGAAACGGCATCTGTGTGTGGTGGCGCACCATGAGTAAAGCTTTTCAGCAAGACTTATGTAAAACCTTCACATCAGTGTCCCAATTGCTGAGAACGCTGTAGAATCGCAAATTCGGATTATCCGCCACACTTTGCGATGATGCACAGGCCTGGGGGTTTACTCTGTATTGCGATGCAAAAGAAAAATAGTAGCTAATCGAACATTTGCTACTCTTTAATGCGTTTTCGTATTTTCCTTTCGCATTTAATTTTTTCCCTTTTCGCAAGTCTGGCATCACCGCACTCTGTAATAAAAAGGCGTATGTCAAAATCTTTTTGTAAGCGCAAATATTTTGCGCTAACAAAATACCAAAAGCAAATAAGTCGAATCATGTAAGTAAACAAATAAATTTTTATATTTATAACTAAATTATTATTTTTTAGGGAAAAGCCGAAAAAGTTGCAAACTCAACAACGGCAATTTGAAATCTTAGCACAAATATTATGCAGGGCACAGTAAACGTTCATTATTTAAACCACTCTTTCTGGTGAATAATGCAACTCTCTGGCTGCTAACAGGCACCGAAATCTACCTTTTAGAACACCAAATACTCTCTCAATAATTGGCCTTCCTTTACAAAACTGTTTATTATAAATTGCCCCGGATGAATTTTCCGTTGCGTTTCTGTATGGAGTGAGTAGCCAGGGTTCCAGAGGGTAGTCCGAATCGCCTTTTTGAAAAATAAAAAGTAAATAAGAAACAAATCTATTAGAATTATCTTAAGTGAATTACCAATCAGCCAAAATCCCTCTCTTCTTTCTCCGTTCTCTCCGTCCTCTTTCGAAACGTTCTTTTAATTTTTGCTTTGCGCTAGAAACATGAGAGTCATGGCGTGCACCACCGTATCGACAATTAATGTATCTAATTATAATTTTGTGATCACATATCTAAAAATTTAATATTACAGGGAGATTTAATAAGCCAAATACATATGTATATACACATAATTACCCACCATCATAGCGTTCATACTGTGCTTTAATTTTCTATTGAAGTATAAGTGTTCTTCTGCCTGGCCGGTCGGATCATTTGTATATGGGCACCGTCCACTACCCCAATCACCCCGGAATGTCACATGTCTGGAAGAACTCTCTTTTAACTTCGTTTTCCTCTTCCGCAGTTGCCTCAAATTTTATGTGCTTGGGACAAAGTGTTCGCTCAATCAGCATGCAAACTTCCTGTAAGCAACGCGACATAGATTGCTGCGACAGTCCTAGGAGATGGCCTTGCCCAATTTGGTGTTGATACCCACCTTGGCCAAGCAATTTCAAAGCAGCGGCCACTTTTATTGCGTTGGAAATTACTGTAGATCTCCTTGGAATGATGAGGTCGTGTTGAATAGCGTTTAACACATACATATACATAAACGCATCTTTATTAAGCCGACAATTTTGTACAAAGCTATAAAAATTAAATGTTTGAAAACATTTTGCACATGATACCTATTCTTACCTGTAGTTATTTAAGGAGACTACATCTTATCTATCTTTCAGTATTCTCCTTGCAACAAGTTCAACATATTCATTTTCTCCTTCCAGTCATAACACCACTGAATCCATCACTATTTATTTTATATTAATTTATTTTTAATAAAAAACACGACACGCGCATTTATTTAAAATACTTTTGTTCAAAAGTTTTGACGTTTTATTTTGTGATTTTCGCTTTTTGTTTATTTTAAGGTGCCAGTGTTGCTCCTTTTTCAAATTATTTTGCGAAAGCGTTTGCGTAATCGATACAGAGTACCAAGTTATGCACTTATCGCATTTACCTTGCGCATCGAACTTGCTTTCGCATCGCAATACAGAGTAACCCCCCTGACCACATCTATAACGCTTCCAATCTCTTCAAATGTCGTCGATAATGATGACCATAATCACCCCGCAATGCACAAAAAATGCGCAGGTTTGAATCACCATTTTTTGTAGTAGTAGTTTTTAACTACATTTACGCGGTCCTCGGTTGTTAAACCACCAATATTCGTAAATGGCAAACATTTCGCTTTAAAGATTCCTTTGTCTCAAGTGTGAAGTGGTGGAGCCATGTCTTATTCATGGCTATAAATCGTTGCAAAAATTCGACTTCATAGGGATTAAACATGGCCAAATACTTTGCAACAACGCTATTTTTATTCTATTGAAAACAAACGCGGCATCCATCTCGCGCACGGCTTTGTCATCTTCTAATCTTCGGTCAATATACGATGTAAAGGAATTTTTGAATTGCCTATCATTTCAAACAGCTCGGGCACCTTCAGCCGAGGATCATTCAATGCCTTTTTGGGAATTTCTTTAGCATGTCTGGCGTGGACACCTCAATTGGTTGACCACTACGGTGTTTGTCTTGGCAGCTCGTACGACCTCGTTTGTACTCTACTACGTAATATTTTACAGTCGTAAGTGATGGAGCAGACTCCCCCAGAATAGAATCTTGCTCTGGTTTAATATTGGGTTTACTGAGACCTTTCAGATGGAAATATCGAATTACATAACGGTGACCAATTTTTTCCATATTTACAAATTCACTGAGATCATTTATTTTTGATGGCTCAAACAAAAATACTAAACAACGTGGCGCCTTGAAAGTTAAAATATATGTTTTATATGGTTGCCACGTTTAACCAAAATAATTTTTTTCAAACTACTAGAGCCATATACGAGTATACGTCAGGTTGGCTAGTTTTTGGACCGCCCTCGTATGTAAATAAGCAATTATATTGAACAATAACAAAAAAGACTAAATGGAGTATAAATTAATAAAAAAAAATGTTAGGTAAATATCGAAATAAAGAAAAAAAATATGATTAAAGTGTTTTCTTTTTTTTTATTATGTATTTGTTTAAAATTGTAATAAAATGCTCATTATTTCATTTATTCTGCCATTTCTTAAAGTCTCTATTAGGTAGACAATTTCCGACCATAAAATTCTACGCAGCAGCTAGTTGGACAAGAGTCGCTATGTATTCGATAAAGTACAGATAATAGTTTGTCGTGGCTGTAGACAATTGAGCAAATCACAGGAACTTGAACTTTATTATCTCAGCCATTTTCAAGATTATACACAGCAATACATTTACAACATCAGCAAAGTTCGGCCAAATTGTGGACAACAAAAACTAAACTTTAGCCTAAGTTTTATCTTCTACATTTTTGTTAAACTACTATTCATTAATAATGTCTGATAAATTCCATGAAATAACATTTAATTTGATTCTCAATTGCTTTGGAATAGCAATTTTATTACACATTTTCCATACATCTTTAAAAGCCACTAAAATTACTTAAATTCTTATCGGTATCCTGATAAGAGAGAGAGCAACAACAACGGCAATAAAATCTCAAATTTATTAAGAAACCAAGTACAAAAAAAAAGAGAAAAGCATTTCAATGAATCTTCTTGTCAGCGTTTACATGTCTTCACATGGTGAGAGCAGGCTGAATGGATACATCAGCAAACCGTCAGCTATTTGAAGGCATCAACCTCGCTCACGCATCTTGAGGAAAAACATACTTTCATATGAGTACGAACTCACTCACACCCACACACGCACGAGTTTTGTATAAAAGAAAAACTTCCCTGATAGTCATTCAAATGTCAGAATAAAACATTAAAAATACAATAATAATGGTACATTATGGCACATCATTGCAGCCACTCAAGTATAAAAATTATCTTCCCTCCCATACTATTTGTCCTGGTTTCGAATCTGAAGTGTTTTTCATACAGGCCCACACACACACATATGCACAGAGAAATGTGAGAAGAAAACAAAAAAAAAAAAACTCATTCAAATATAAACATCCCAACACAGGCGCATCTATACATATCATATCAAATTTCAGAAACTTTTAAAATCGCAAATTTGTTTAGAGAAAATCTACATTTCTTTGATTCTAAAGAAAGGCAACGCAAGTTAAAGGAAATTATTTTTAAATATTAAAAATGTTTTTATTTGCTTTTGATGGGAAAAGGTAAATTCATATTCATTACTAAATCACAAATCTCACAAAATTGATACACATACATACGCATACACTAGGGTGGCAAAAAAAAATTGTTTGGAAAAAAACACTGAATTTTAAAGTTTGCAGGGTTTAATATCTCCCTTGTAGTCTCAAAACTAGTCGAGCTGACTTATAGACGCTGCAAGTAGTATGAAAAAATTCATTTGCGAACAGTGGCCACCTCATAAAACATATGATTTAAGTTTTAAGACGTCACGTTGTTTAGTATTTTTTTTTTTTTTGAACCATCAAAAGTAAATGATCTCAGAGAATTTGTGGACATGGAAATACTCAATTCAATTGATTTATTATTTCCATTTGATAGGTCTCAGTCCAACCAATATTAAAGGCGAGATAGATTCTACTCTGGGAACTGATTCTGACTGTAAACCATTAGTTAGCAGAATTTAAACGAGACCGTATGAGCGGCCAAGACAAACATGGCAATGGCGACCAATTGAGGAGTCCTCGCCAGACACAGTTAAGAAAATCCACAAAATGTTATTGGGCGATAGTCAGTGTGAGTTAACTGAAATGATATGCATTTCAAAAAGTGCTATACATCGTGTGTTGACCGAAGATTGGGAGATGAGAAAGCTATGCGCAAGATGGATGCCGCGCATGCTAATTGGATGATCGTCGGCTGAAGGTCAGTGAGCTAGCTGAAATGATATGTATTCCAGAAACTGATATACACCGTATATTGGTCGAAGATTGCAAGATAAGAAAGCTGTGTACAAGAGGAGCTTGCTTACAACTGAGCAAAAACAGCGTCGTGAAAATGTTTCAGTAGAGTGTCTGGCGATGTTTCACTGCAATAAAGCCGAAATTTTGTGTCGATTTATAACCATGGATGAGACATGAGACCTCTACTTCACTCCTGAGACAAAGGAACAGTCAAAGCAGTAGACTGGAACGAGAGAATCGTGTCCAAAGAAGCCGAAGACGGTTTCATCTCCCTGCGTGCAGACGGTGTTTATGGTTAATGGTGTCTCTTTTTTGGGATGTGGATGGGATTATTCTTCAGAAAAGAAAACCATCAACGGCGAATATTATGCTAATTTATTGCAGCGTTTTACCTAATTCGCCAAATTTAGCTCCCTCGAACTATTTCCTACTTCTAAACTTGAAAAAATGGCTCGGTAGTAAAAGACAACAATGAAGAGGTGGAGTCCTCAGTTAATTGCTATTTTAAGCAATTTGGCAGCTTTTACTATAAACAGGGTATAGAAAGTATTGAATCTTGCTGGAAAAGTCTATTGAGCTAAAAGGAGATTATGTTGAAAAGTGTTGAAATGTGTCACCTTTGTTAGATTGGTTAGTTTCGACCTCAAAAGAATTGTATGCGTAAGCCTTGGAGAAAACCAGATAATCTATAAATGTGGTGTATTTAGATCAAATATTTCAATTATTCCTGTACAAATATCCGCATTTTATGTAAATTTTCATGAAAATTGAGAATAGCAATCATTTGCAATTGAAATACGAAAGATTTCTGTTGAAGAAAGAAATCTTTATAAAATTTAAAATATATCAAAGGCTTATGATTGTGTAGATCGCAATGACCTCTGCACGAAAGTGGAAACATTTCTCCACTTTTCGCAGCAGTCGATATAGTTAGTCCGGACGGACCTCATCCACAGGAAGCAGTCTGTTGCTCCTGGGAATATGTGCTCGAGACTTCATAAATTGCTAACAGGAATGCCAAAAGACTCTGTATTAGGACCACTATTAAAGGGTGTCCCAACAAGAACGCAAGATTTAAATTTTAAATAAAACACAGATATTTAACAAAAAATCGTGAAACTTTATTATATCGTAAAGTAGACAGAATGAGGTTATGTATGGAACAATACATCGGGCAGATGGCCGCCGCGGCACACGCGATCTTTTAATGAAATTTTCAATGACCGTTTTGCATAAATGCTGCGGTATTTCATTAATGCAGCGTCCAATTTCCTCTTTTAAGACTTGAGTCGTCGTCGGCTTATTCGCGTAAACCATCGACTTCCAAAAACCCCAAAGACAAAAGTCTAATGGTGTTAAATTGCACGATCTAGGCGGCCAATTCTAGTCTCCAAAACGCGAAATAACACGACCGGGAAATGACTGATGCTGCAATTGAATTGTTTCTCCAGCTGTATGACATGTGGCGCAGTCTTGTTCGAACCACATGCCCTCCATATTCATTTCTTCAATTCTAGGCACGAAAAAACTTGTTATCATTTCACGATACCGAACACCATTGACTGTTTGCGCTTGACATGCCTCATTTTCATAAAAAAGGTCCAATGATTCCTCCAGCCTAAAGTCCACACCACACAGTGACACGTTGAGGATGCATTTGCTTCTCGTGAATCACTCGAGGATTTTCCTCACCCCAAATGCGACAATTCTACCTACTGACGAAGCCATCAAGATGGAAATGGGCCTCGTCACTGAAAATGATTTTATCGGCAAAATCAGCATTTTCATGTTGTCTCTCCAATACCCAATTAACGAACTCCCTTCGCTGTCCATGGTCAGCTGGCTTCAGTTCCTGAGTCAATTGAACTTTGTATGCATGAAGATGCAAATCTTTCGTCAAAATTCGCTGCATAGTGGATTTGGAGACACCAATTTGGTGAGCTCGGTGTCGAATTGAGGTGGATGGAGTTTGAGCGACATCATCACGTACAGCTGCGACTTTTTCGGTCGATCGGTATGGTCGAAGGCGCGTTGTTGTCTTTACATCACTAATAGATCCAGTTTTGGCAAATTAATCCATTAATCTCTTTACAGTTGACTCTTTTGGAGCATTATTGTGACCCTAAATTGATCGTAATTTGCGAACTGCAACCATAAAACTATCACCATTTTGGTAAAACAATTCCACAATGAAAATGCGTTGTTCATTCGTGTAGCGCTGCATTTTTACTAACCTCGTACTTTCTACTAGGAAACAATAACAATTGTTTAAATTTCAAGCAATGACACTTCAAATGTCGCCAAATTTAAATCTTGCGTTCTTGTTGGGACACCCTTTATATGCAATTTATAGCACTTGCTTGCCGCAATGTGTGAACAGTAAAATACGCGTGTACGCCGGTGATGTAAAATTCTGTACTTGAGTTCACTGAAAACAAATTATAAAAATAGCATTGATGACATACTTAAATAGCGACTTGTGAAGAATTGAAACCTGGGCAACGTTGAATGGTCTGAAACTAAATCCATTCAAATCCAAATGCTTTATTATTAGTACAGGGTGGTTCAAAAAACCACACAATGTCAATAGCTTCTTGTCAAGCACACACCAATGGATATTGTTTTTGGCCTGCAAAATTTATGAATAATTTTCAATGACAGACTGAACTGGCGAAATCAGCGCTACGACATTTTTAGGTAAATCAGTAGTACACAACTTTTAATGTGAGAAGCGAAATAGTTTTTAATTCCAAAATGTATGTATGGATGCGAATTATTTCGTAGTTGTATTAACGAAATGTTGTCAAAACTTCACGTCACTTACAACAAAATCCCACGTTATGTTTTTGGACTAACAAAACGTTATCACATTTATGAAGCTACAATATCTACCTCTTGCGTTTCGTTCGAAAATTTATTGAAAATAAGAATGATAACTAGTCTTTATATAGGTAAAATCTTTCGTTCAAAACAGCAGCAGTATTTGTATGAATGCATCACATTTGCAAAATCGATTAGAGATATTAATCTAATAAAAGTAAGCCATCATAATAAGAACATATCGAACAAATTTTTTCTCTTAACAGCAATACGTCTTTGGAATCAGCTCCCTTCTACAATGTAAATGTAAACGAGAGTTGATTCGAATTCCAATTATTCAAACATTTCTGAATGTTTGAACATATCTCCATTCACTCATAATAATTTTGTAGTTTTATTACTTTATAATCGTTGTACAATTCTGTACAGCTGCTCATTTCATCTTGACTTCGTCTCTTTCACTTGTCGTCTTTTTTTATCGCTTCATAATACCAAATTTAT
Organism: Philornis downsi; assembly: GCA_019455685.1. Classification (NCBI taxonomy): domain Eukaryota; kingdom Metazoa; phylum Arthropoda; class Insecta; order Diptera; family Muscidae; genus Philornis; species Philornis downsi. Next base: position 975,823 of record JAHXMU010000019.1, read on the forward strand.
ATAACTCTTAACTAACTTAACCATTTCAAAATTTTCAATTTTATGTTCTGATTATGTAATGTCCACACATTTATAAACACCTATACTTTATGTAAGAAAACTTTTTTTTGCCTAAGATGGACGAATAATAAAAGCAAATAAATAAAAATAGAATAAACATTTGAAATTCGGAAACCCATCCATTGGGTTTTAAAATTGTCATTTGAAATACCAGAAACATGAACTGAAATTAAAATCTTCCAATTTATGAAATTCAAAATACATGGACTGGAATTAAAATTCCATCAAATACAATTGCAAAAATCATTAATTGGAGTTCAATAAACACGAATCGAGATTCTAAATGCGTCTATTGAAATTTACAACCTGTCAATAGAAATTCGAAAAACTAATTGGCAGCTTCAAATGTAGTACACCCTACTTAGCGATGATGACTTACATACATATGGATTCCTCTAGTGTTGATGCGCTGATAGGTATCATATGGGTATCCTTTCGGAAACAAAAATTGAATGAAATGATTGCAAGCAAATAAAACGATTAAGCAAATTTCAAAAATAAGCAAAAATAATGAATTACAAATACATTACCAACCAATAATGTAGTAAATAATTATAAAAAATAGAATTGGAGTAGTTTTAATACTGTTGGCAGTATTTTTATTAGTTGCTTGTTCGACGATTCCATATGATACAAATGCGTTTGAAAAATAAGGCACATTGTTATATATGTACATGGAACAAGGTTATCCATTAAGTGGTTTCCAAATCACCGCTCTGACAAGGCTGTCAGCTGTTAGATACCTGTCATCTGAAGTGTTATTTACTTAATTAAAGCTTTGCAATTTACGAATATGAATCGTTTAACAACCGTAGAACGCGTAAAAATAGTTAAAACCTACTACAAAAGTGGTGATTCAAACGTGGGCACTTTTCGTGCATTACGGGGTGATTATGGTTGTCATAATCGGCCTACTGTGCAAGGAATTGGCAAGATTATAAAGAAATTTGAAGAGTTTGAAAGCGTTACAGATGTGGGCAGGCCTGTGCATCGCCGCAATGTACGCACTGCCGAAAATATTGTCTCTGTTAGTGACAGTGTGGTGGATATTACGAATTTCAATTCAAGTGTTATGGCCATATGATAACCGACATTTTTTTTGGCCTGCAATTAAAGATTACGAACTGGACGATATGTGATTCCAACAAGACGGTGCTACGAACCACACAACACGACCGATTTTGGCTTTATTACATGAGAAGATTCCAGAAAATTTAATTTCACGTTTTGGCGACGTCAATTGGCCAAACAAAATCATGCGATTTGATGCCATTAGACTTTTGTTTTGTGTTGCTACGTCAAAGATTTACGCGGATAATCCTCAAACGTTGGAGCATTTGAAAACCAACATTCGTCAAGTACCGCCCGAAATGAGAGAAACCAATCTAGAGGCATTTAAATGATATTGTACTTCGTACATAATGGCAAGGTCCAGGTATTATAGTAAAATAAAAGTTTCACCGAAATCATAGCTTAATGTGTGTCATATTCAACTTTTCTTTTGAGACCGAAAAATGGATAACCCGGTATAAAAAATTTATCATTTTTCTTACAGATGGTTTTAGTAATCTACATATATCACACGTAATGTTAGTTCGATTTCGAGCATACTAAAATAATCACTTAGAAGGATTTGTGATTGCCTGACCCAATATTGTTTGGGCGTCCACTAAAAGTGGACACTAGCAAAGAGAAAATATGCCATAATTTACACTTTCTCTTCGATGAAGGCCAAAATGCAAACGAGGGGGCTGAAAATGTTAAAAGCGTTCTTCGTCCTGATACCCTGCAACTGGCAATCATGCGCAATTATATTTTCGTCGATTCTGTTTTGGCAATTTCTAAGTCAAATATGCATAAAGTTCTGGAAGGACAATTGTAGAAGTTGTCGACAAAATAATGGAATTAATCAAGTCGGACGGATATCATACTGAGGATATGATATGGGTTAAGTCAGTCCTTATATGAGAGATACCCGAAAAGTCGGAGCAATGAATTTCATTTTCATTACGAAACTCTAGCTTGGCATATGTTCAAAGTGTACCAAATTTGACTAAACTTAATGCAACTGTGTATAGGTATATGTTATGAATCTGTGAATACATGGGTTACTTCGGTTATTTGTACTCGTATAAGAGGTACCAGAAGGAGCTTAGTTAAACCCAAATTGCCTTGTATCCAATGAATGAGATAGGGGAGAGCTTCCCACGCATTCTATTTTTAGGCTGACTCAACGGGACCCCTACAGTTCACCGGTCATTGTGAACGTCACAGTTTGAAAATCATTATCCAGACCAGTCGATTACTCGATTATTCAAAGTGTTCGTCGGGCACTTCGAGCTGACCGTCGCTCAAATAATGATAGGTGGCTGCATTAGGGATTGAACCTGCGAAAGATAGTCGCGTGTACTAACCACCGCAGCACGGTCCGTTACGAAAGGGCAGGGTTAAGTCGGTTGACTCTTCCAAATTTTGCTAGGTACTGTAAAGCACTACTATGGACAAAAGTTGAGTTACTGCAATCTACGAATGTGGAGTTATGGATAAAAATCCGAATCTTCGAAAATAAATTAATTTGTATGAGAAGTATTCATACAGAATCTTTGGCTATGATCTGGCAAAATATTAGGCTATGCAAAGTTTTGAAAAAAATCATGGCTTCCCTTTAGGTGTTACATTTTTGTTGTATGAAATTATTTACGAGTATAACTCAATTCTTTCTGGTGAACGACAACAGGATATGTTCATCACAAAGGCGTCGGCATTTCGGTTATGCTTGCAACATGCATTCCCACTTTGTGAAGCTTCGCTTCAGTACACAGGCACACTGCGCAAAACTTTGGTCATCACATTGTGGAAATAAAAGCATATTTTATTAGAAATTGAAATGTGTATTTGATAATTTTTCTCTTACCTGCAAGAGAATGAAACATTAGTGTTTTGGGAACTTCTTTGTCGTACCGCATAAACCACTATCGTTTCTACCCCTGAATTTTTTTTTTCGATATTCAAAACTCACCATAAATAAATGAGTTAAATTGCATCACCATTTCGGTGGCTAGCAAAAAAAACCGGAACGAAAAAGAGGAAATAAAGTAGAAACGAGTGTAAAAATCCTTATGAATTTCTTTAAAATGAATTGTCAAGGCAGTCATTGGCAAAAAAAAAGAAAAATCGTAAAAAAGAAAACACAACAACACAGAAAAAGATGAGACTCATTCTTTTCTTTTTGTCTACCAGGATTTTGTTATGTCTTTAAAGTAAATGTTATTTATGTGGAACATCATTATAAGCTCTTAATATTTAAACTTTTTTTCTCCTCTTTGACGTTTGTCACCGAAGCTGTTTTGCTGCTGTTTTTTATGCAAACAATTTTTTTTTTTCGTAGACATAGACATGGACCGATGTGTGTCAGTGCTCGTTGATGAAGGGCTGTTTTGCATATGAATGTCCTTCATCGAGAAATAACCTTCTAAATATTTCACAATCAAATGGTGCTCTTTTTTAGTTTGTTGCTTTACGCGAATCTCGCACCACAGAACGGGAGTTTAGACATCTGAAGACATCTTTGACGATGACTTGCTTCGCTCTGTGTTATTTATTTTTTCTTCTGTGCGGGTCCATGCAAAACTGTAACTGACAAAACAATACTCAGTTTTTGCTTTTAGGGAAGAAATAAGGAAGGATTTGATATATTAGCCGAATTGTAAAGTGGTTTTATGGTGTGTGGTAAGCTCAGGATACACAATGGTTTTATATGAATTTTAAGGCTTGATTCTCCTTTCTTTTTTTGGAATATTTCAAAACAAATGGACAAAATACACAACCGCCTTGTTCAAGTTTCACAAGTCTGTTTTGCAAACTGTGGATATTTTTGCGTATTTCTGTTCTCTGGAACTCAGCAAACTACATTCTCTGGATTTTAAGCGTTGTCCCAAGAAAACATGTCAATTTTCAAATAATGGAAATTTCTTAATCGGATGGATCACTTTTGTGTTTCAACTGTTATAACGGATTGTCCATTTTTCGGTTTCAAAAGTAAAGTTGAATAAAACACACATAAAGCTGTGAGTTGGGTGCAACTTTTATTTCATTATAATGCTTGGAGCTTGTCATTATGTAGGAAATACAATGAATCACTTTGACCAATTTTCCGCAGATTTCGGTCGGAACGTCGGCGATAATTTGCCGAATGTTAGTTTTGAAATGCTCCAACGTTCGGGGATTATCCATGTAAATACAGTCTTTGACATAGGCCCACAAAAAAAATATATAACGGCGTTAAATCACATGATATTGGTGGCCTATTGACGTCGTTAAGACGTGAACTAACTTCTCATGCAATAGAGCCAAAATTGGTCGTGTAGTAGGGTTGTATGTGTTATGTTGTGCGTGTACGTAAGTAGGTTGTACATATCGATCGATAAAACTCACTTCTCACTCGACAACAAGCAAACGTGTCACATATGGGGCTCGAAGAACCCAGAAGTGATTGTTGAAGAGCCATTGCATCCGAGAAGAGTGACTGTTTTGTGCGCATTATGGTCTGGAGGTGTCACTGGGCCATATTTCTTCGAAAATGACGCTGGAGGAACCACTGCCGTCAATTCAGAGCGCCATGGCCGCATGGTAACTGACTTTTTTTGGCCTTCAATTGAAGATTATGAACTGGACAATATGTGGTTTCAATAAGGCAGTGCACGAGCCACACAACGCGACCGCTTTTGGCTTTATTGCATGAGAAGTTTTCAGAAGGCGTAATTTAACGTTTTGGCGACGTCTATTGGCTAACGAGATCATGTGATTTGACGTCGTTGGACTTTTGATTGTGAGTCTACGTCAAAGCCGGAATTTCCCCAAATGGTTGAGTATTTGAAGACCAATAGTCTACAAGTTATAGCCGAGATATCGCCAGAAATGTGCTCATAAAGGGTGTCGCGACAAGAACGCTAGATTTAAATTTGGCGTCATTCGAAGTGTAATTGTTTGACATTTGAACAATTGTTATTGTTTGCTGGTAGAAGGTACGAGGTTAGTAGAAATGGAGCGCTACACGAATAAACAACGCATTCTCATTGTAAAATTGTTTTACCAAATTGGTGAAAGTTTTGCGACTACAGTTCGCAAATTGCGATCAATTTTTGGTCACAATAATGCTCTAAAAGGGTCAACTGTAAAGAGATTAATGGATAAATTTGCCAAAACTGGGTCTGTTAGTGATGTAAAGACAACAACGCGCCTTCGACCAGGTCGATCGACCGAAAATGTCGCAACTGTACGTGATGGTGCCGCTCAAACTCCATTGACCTCAATTCGACACCGAGCTCAGCAAATTGATGCCTCCAAATGCACTATGCAGCGAATTTTGACGAAAGATTTGCATCTTCAGCCAGCTGAGCGTGGACAGCGAAGAGAGTTCGTTTATTAGGTATTGGAGAGACGACATGAAAATGCTGATTTTGCCGATGAAATCATCTTCAGTGACGAGGCCCATTTCCATCTTGATGGCTTCGTCAATAGGCAGAGTTGTCGGATTTGGGGTGAGTGATGTGAGTGATTCACGAGAAGCAAATGCATCCTCAACGTGTCACTGTGTGAGGCATGTCAAGCGTAAACAGTCAATGGTGTTCGATATCGTGGAATGATAACCAGTTTTTTCGTGCCTAGAACTGAAGAAATGAATGTGGAAGGCATGTGGTTTCAACAAGACGGCGCCACATGTCATACAGCCAGAGAAATAATTCAATTGCTGCATCAGTCATTTAAATCTTGCGTTCTTGTTGGACGAAAATCAAAAGGCCAACACAGAGGCGGTCATTTAAATGACATTGTATTTCGTACATAATAGCAAGGTCCAAGCATTATACTGAAATAAAAGTGTCATCGAAATCCTAGCTTTATGTGCGTTTCATTTAACTTTGCTTTTGAAACCGAAAAATGAGTAACCCGGTATATTTTAGTCACAAGATATCGATTTAAAATCATCAAATTTATTATACTGTGTGGATCAGAACCAATTTCTCAGTATTTTTTGTTTCATTTTTAATTTTAATTTGTTCAAAGTAAAGACTTTTTAATATAGTTTTATTATTGATGATATTGACTTGCTAGGAACCCTGTAATCAATTTGATACCTCTCTCGTTGTAGTTGCGGAATCAAAATGTTGGACTGTATTGCGATTTATCCAATAGCGATAATCGTTAGGAGAACCAGCTGGTTTCTAACAAAGAACTGAAGATTGGAACTTGTAATTTGGATCATAATAATAAACCCTTAACAAACAAAACTTGAGTTGGCACTAATTGCCACTAAGTGAATTATAGTATATAAAATTAACTGCTCTCTGAAGTTCTGAAAAGATCCATATCTCAATTGGTAAGTACAACGAATTGTCTTAATAAACCTCAGTTGAGTTGGCACTAATTATTATTCGTTTATTCGTTTGTTTATCATCACTTGTAATTTCTTTACGGTCAATTTAATTACATATAATTTCACATGACGGTGAAATTTCACATGACAGTGAAATTACATGCAATCAAATTGACCGTAAAAAAATTACAACTAGGGATAAATAAAAGATGAGAATTAGTGCCAACTTAAGTGAGGTTTATTAAGGCAAATAATTGTGCCGACCAATTGAGATATGCACTATTTCAGAACTTCAGACAACAGTTAGTTTTATATATTAGAATTCAAACTTCGGTCAAATTTATTATACAAATTCTCGGCCAATGAAGTTCTGTAAACTTTTCGTAGGTAAAAGTTCACATTCATTCAAAACGATGTCGATATAAAAACGATATTTTTATGAGCCAAAAAAGTTAATTTTAATATTATACAAATACAAAAACGGTAATAGTAAATTCAAATACATATAATCGTAAAATTATGACTAAATTATTGAATCTTAAAATTATGACCAAATTATTGAAGTTTACACAACCGGTATACGGTTTCGATGAAAAAAAAAAAAAACAAATTTGCAGGTTTTTTATTTCTATTTAGTGATTAACAAGCGCCTCCTGGGACTCCACACATTTTTGCGCCAATGTGAAAAGAACGTTGGGTGGGTGAAGGCGTAGGCCAATCACTTTACTTGACTATAATCTCTGTACCGATTAAAAAATAATGTATAATACATTATTTTTAGAAATAATCGGCTTTTACTGAGTCACTACTCGTATCAACGATAAATTCTATATTGTTTTACGTTGCAAAGAATTGAAAAAATTCTTTTTGAAATTGGAATTTGGAATTGAAATTGAATCTCTGAATACCCCGATTTTAAAGTGTAATAACGTAGGGTGAAACCGGTTACTATTCAGCCGGTATTGTCCACTAGATTGGTTCGTTTGTTGATTCTTGCATTAGGTGCTCAATTAAGTTGTCGCTTTTCGCTGTTTTTTTTTTTTTTTAATTCAACTTAGTTATGAAAACATGTTTACAAATGATTCATTGAAAGTATTGCGCATCGCTAGCTACTACTTTTTTCACCTTTTTGGCAAAGCTCGAATTCCGCCACGATAAAACTGTTCATCTTTTGAGGCTATCCCCGAATCTAGCCATTCCTTGATGCCGCCATATGAGCAAAACTGAGGAACTGCTCAGCCAGACCGTGTGCCGTCAAACGGAACAAGTGATAATCACACGAAGTAATATCTGGAAAATATGGCGGATGGGGTAAGACTTCCTATTTCAGCTTTTCCAGGTGGGTTTTAATGGGCATAGCCATGTAAGACCGAGCAATCTCATGCTGAAGAATTACTTTTTCATGTCTCTCCGCGTACTGTGGGCGTTTCTCGCACAGAGTTCGGCTCAATCGTATTAATTGAAGTCGATACCAATCCCCAGTGATGGTTTCACTTGGTTTCAACAGCTCGCAATAAATAACACCGACCTGGTCCCACCAAATGCAGAGCATAACCTTCCCATCAATTCAGTGTCTTCGAAGGTTTTTTTGTCTTCCTTCACGCGAACGGTCGTCAACATCAATATCACCGCCTTCAAAGCGACGAGACCACTCTCGACGCGTTGTCTCGCTTAAAGCGGCATCTCCGTAAATGTTTTGAAATCCTCGATGAGCTTCAGCCGGCATTTCCTTCGATTAAAAGAAGAAAATCAATACTCCCCGCATATGACGATCATTTGGCACAAAATGGTACATATTCACATAACTAAATGAATACGACGTCAAAAGAAAATCACTATTATGTCGAGGCGGTATATTTACCATATGGATAAGATTGGAGTTTAGGTTATGGTAGAATCGACTAGCACTTACAGCTGGCGCCATCTATTGGCAAACAGCGGGAACTTAGTTGCGCACCTAATAGTAACCACAGTAGCTCAAACTTCACTCTCGTGTGACAATTCATTTCCATTTGTCCCTAATGCCAAATACAATGACCATAAAGCGATTTACTTTTTCACTTAACTTGTGAATAAATAAATTACAATTAAATTATACGAAACAGAAAATAATAATGAAGAATCCTTACTGCTTCTTCACAAACCACCCAGGCAGCAGGATTCATACCAAAGCCACAACGTGCTTTCAAGCGTATGAGCGACATTGTTCCTCCAAAAGCTGCCCGTTAACAAACAGCGACCGATGACTTAAAATAACAGCAACATTTCTTCGTCGTTGTTGGTGGTCTTTGTCTTTTTTTCCTGCTGTGGTGGCAGCTGCATAACCGCCTATTACTATCGTTCACTAAAATAATCAAACATATGCTATGCCAAACTACAACAACAACACACGCCTCCAAGACTACAACAATAAAACACACCAAAGGACATCTACAAAAACAACCGCTGCGGAAGACGCGAAAAGATGACATTTTGTGTATGTAAAAGTCCCAATGACTGAGCAACTGAGCCAGCAAGCAGCGTTGTCGCCAACGTCAGTTCTCCACAGTGGGTCTGGGCCATTTAGTGTGAATATGTAGAAATCGCAAAGAAGCCAAGGGAAATCAGAAGGAAATAAAATCATAATTCCCCAAGTCACAATGTTTGGTAATGTGACTCGAGATTATGTGTAAATGACGTATGTATCCAAAGGAAGAGAAGGCAGGCCATGGACACTGTAATATTTATTGCGGCATTTGTGTCAGTTTCTTAACGCAAACAGCGAGACATACTAACATCCAGAGGATACACTCTCTCTCTCTCTCATCCCGAAGGGCACATTGTTATAAATGAAAATAATGAGTAAATCGCCACTACTGTCATTTAGGCAAATGATGTCACTTCATCAACCTCGTATACGGCTAAATAAAATGAATGATGTCAGCCAGGAAGTTAGGGGAAAAGTATTACTTGCAAACAGGTGTCCATAATAGACAAACGAAGCGACTTAATGACAAAGCTCTTATTCTTAGCGAATGGTAATCCCGCTGCATTAGATACCAGTTCTACTTGTCTGGTATCATAGCGCAGAATTCTGGGCTGTTACATAAGATGGACGTTTTTGAGAGAAAATTTCTCGGTAAAATATATAGACTCATCATCGTTAGCAGAAAGTATCGCAATGGTATGGATCATCCACACTGTGCGCTGTGTACCAAAATCGACGTGACCAAACGCAGTAAATTACAGCGAATTGTTGTGTGCGAATATACCAAAATACTTCAGTAGGCAGGAAGATTGTCCACAAACATTCCAAGGACATCCAAAATCTCTCTAGAAAGAAAATGTCCTTGAAGCATTACAAAAACGTGGTGGGATGAATTGAAATTCTACGTGTGACACATTATCAGTTACAATAATTTCTATTGTGGCCAACATCTAACTAAGTAAATGAGAAATCGTTCGGTTATCGCCCAAATGTTGAGTCCTAAATCTACCTCGGACAACTTACGAGAATTACACAGAATTATTTATTCGATCACAAGATCATGTTAATGTAGACTTGTGATAGTTTCACAAAACATATTCAAATTAAACATGTCCGCAATTTTCTTTTTTTTTTTTTTAAATTCCAATAAATCTCCCAGGACTGCACTCTTTCTCACTTACCCTAAATTGATTTGCATGGGAAAATTTGAAAGCAAGAAAATTTTCTGAATTTTTTGCATTTGCCATAATGGAGATTATTTATTGTAAAGGGTGTCCCAACAAGAACGCAAGATTTAAATTTGGCGCCATTCGAAGTGTCATTATTTGACATTTGAACACTTGTTATTGTTTGCTAGTAGAAGGTACGAGGTTATTAAAAATGGTGCGCTACACGAATGAACAACGCATTCTCATTGTGAAATTGTTTTAACAAAATGGTGAAAGTTTTGCGGCTACAGTTCGCAAATTGCGATCAATTTCAGGTCACAATAATGCTCTAAAAGAGTCAACTGCAAAGAGATTAATGAATAAATTTGCCAAAACTGGGTCTGTTAGTGATGTAAAGACAACAACGCGCCTTCGACCAGGTCGATTGACAGAAAACGTCGCAGCTGCACGTGATGATGTCGCTCAAACTCCATCCACCTCAATTCGATACCGAGCTCAGCAAATTGGTGTCTCCAAATCCACTATGCAGCGAATTTTGGCGAAAGATTTGCATCTTCATGCATACAAAGTTCAATTGACTCAGGAACTGAAGCCAGCTGACCATGGATAGCGAAGGGAGTTCGTTAATTGGGTATTGGAGAGACTACATGAAAATGCTGATTTTGCCGATAAAATCATCTTCAGTTACGAGGCCCATTTCCATCTTGATGGCTTCGTCAATAGACAGAATTGTCGCATTTCGGGTGAGTAAAATCCTCGAGTGATTCATGAGAAGCAAATGCATCCTCAACGTGTCACTGTGTGGTGTGGATTTTGGGCTGGAGGAATCATTGGACGTTTTATTTATGAAAATGAGGCATATCCAGCGCAAACAGCCAATGGTGTTCGGTATCGTGAAATGATAACCAGTTTTTTCGTGCCTAGAATTGAAGAAATGAATGTGGAGGGCATGTGGTTTCAACAAGACGGCGCCACAAGTCATACGGCCAGAGAAACAATTCAATTGCTGCATCAGTCATTTAAATCTTGCGTTCTTGTTGGGACACCCTTTAGAATAGAAGTTGTGTAAGCCCCTTTTCTGCCTGGGACTATCTGGAATTCTGATTGCGTAGTAGCAGTAAGCGAAGTCAACAACCACTTTCCACTTTACAATTATTTCAGAACGGGGAATAGTTGCAGATAACTATATATAACAGTTTGGCAGTAGGACCTCGTCGTAATTTTAATTTTATGCATTGTTAATTTTATTTCATTCTACTTCTTTATGAACTTCTTTGACATTTTGTTTTAAATTTAATTAGTAATTCGAGTAGTGTTCGAAGATGTCACCTACATATATCTGTTTGATTGAGTGAATTTTACGATTAGTTAATAATGCATTATCAAATATTTTAATATTTCCACGAACGATTTAAGCGAAAGAGGCTAGAGTAATTTGTGCTATACAAGTTTAATTTGGTAGTATAGCATAGGAAGAGACACAAACGCCAAGAATGGGCAAATGCTATCTACTTCTACTCTCATTCGGCTTGTTTTATCCTCCTCTTCCTTCCTCCATTTTGATCTCTTTTTGTCTCTCTCTCATATTTAGTCTATTCCAAAGCTTTACCGCTATTTGCCTTTGATTATAGGGATTTAGCTTCTTATTTTTAACTTTATAGAAATAGGTTCCACTGTATATTGATCACCACGCTATTTTCCCTGAGCAGGTCGATATTGTACTAAAGGGTGGCGCACGAATCGTGCTACGTTGCAACAGTAACTGTCAATGGGGATGTTGAGGGAACATTTGGTTTCAACAGCATTTAGTTCCAGCAAAATGGATCAACTGCACACATAGCCAGACAGATCATGGTGGAGCCCTAACAAAAATTCCCTAACAAAAATTATATCCAGAAACTCCACTTTCCGTTGGTCCCCAAAAGTCACCTGACCTGACTGCATCCGATTTTTTTCTATGCGGTTACGTCAAGCAAGAGGAGATTGATAGATTAACCGTGCCCTTTTAGTACCTCCCATACAAATGACCGATTGAACCCATATATTTTTCGCATCATATCCTTTAAGTAGTTATATGGAATTTAGTTAGATTTTATACACTTAATGCGTTTTATAAACTTAATTCTGAAAACAAAAATGAACTGTTTTGTCCCGTCCCTCTGGTATTTCCCGTGAACATGATCAGTTTAGCCCAGATATTCTTAGATTCATATCAAATTACAAAGAATCCAGCAACATAAGTGCGTTACAAATCCTATTCTGAAAATGAAAACCGACTGCATTGTCTTGACTTTTCCTGTATACCCCATACAAATTACCGATATGGTCCGTACGTTCCTAGGTTCAAACCTTTTACCACACTCAAACTTGATACATGTTAAGCGTTTGACAATGTAGTGTTCGGAAACGAAAAAGGGTGGCTCTGCGATCGACCCTCTTTCTGGCACCTTCCATACAACTTGTTTGATTTTCTGAAATTTGAACTTATCTCTGTATTTTTTAATCAGTAGGTTGAAGTAAGCTAGATTTTTATCCACAGCATAAACTTCTGAAACTTGGTATAACTTAAAAAAAAAAAGTGATCATGTAACCATGCCCCTTTTGTTACCCCCCACATGAATAACTGCTTTAATCCCCATATTCTTCTCACGGGCAGCATTGCCACACTCGATCTAGCACATTCCATACAAATTGGCCGATTTGCGGAAAATTACTTTTCCCCAATAAACCATAGTTCGTTAATTTATGACTTTTTTAATAGCATTCCATTATGATGCATAGTAAAACTTGAAAATATCGTCCGGATAATCACGTGATTTCTGGTAGCTTCCATACAAGTTTCTTAATATAACTCACATTCACACTTGCCTATAATTACTATAAATTCAGTATAGCATGCATCAAGAGCTTAGTAAAAAAAGTTCTGCGAATGGAAATGGAGTGCATTGCCATGCCTTCCTGAGTACAGTGTGGCGCATGAATCGTACTACAAGCACAAAATGGGAATCAATTAATTATTTAAGGATGTTGTTTTTATCTAGAACTGCGCCGAAGACGTATTCATTTCAACAGCATTTTAGTTCCGGCATGCTGGAGCTACTGCACGCATTGCCAGACCAGTTGTGGCGGAGCTCCAGCAAAAATTTCCGAACAATTCAATACCCAGAAACTCTACCTTCCTCTGCTCCGCAAGGTCACCTTAGTTGACTGGGTTTATGTCAAGCAAGATATGTGCAAAAGGAAACCAAGGAATTTGAGTGAATTGATGCAGTCCATTAAAATAATAATTGAGGCGATTCCACAATGAGCAATTTTCTAATCAGGTGTCGCATATGCATGAAGGAGTATGGAGGTGATTTACGGTCTATCATCTTCAAAACCAATTAGTTATATAAAACAAAAGTGAATTTTCTATGCAATAAAAAAGAAAAATAGATAAAATACGTCGATTAAAAAAGAAGTTATTTGAATTTCTTATTGCAGCACAATTGGTGCGCCAACCTGTACCACACACACTAGTTGGTGGATTTTTCACAAATCAATGGTTCCTCTATAATTTCTAAATGACAACCTTCGGTCTTCTGTTGTGTGTCACGCCCCTGCTTCCTACCCGCATATTTTTGGAACTACGTGAAAGGAAATTACTGTACTGGTTTTATTTTTGTTCAAGTAGAAAATAAATATACATATTTTCTTGGTCGAAGATGCTGTTAGTCGATAACGAGTCGATTGTTTGGTATCCACTCCGTAGACCCGTCATGTATTACAAAATTTCAGCATCATTGAAGTCACTGAATTGTTTTAAAAGCTAATAGGAAATGATTAATCCTTCTGTCCATTTAGCAAAATTTAGTATGTATAAAATTAGAATTAGAAACAAAAACACACTGAAAAGGTTTCGAGTTAGAATGAATGTCAACGACATAACAACATTAATAGCGCGTATCAATATCAGAATTAGTCATTTTTAAAGAAAATGTCCTCATTCCAAAAAAAATTTTCCTGATCTACAAAACCTACCAAAATTGATAAAAAAAATGATCCGTTTAAAAACTTTCCTGATCTACAAAACCTACCAATATTGATAAAAAAAAACGATCCGTTTAAGAACTTTGCATTATGACATGTCGACAATATAATAAGACCGCTTCATAGCTTATCTGTAGAATCTAAATTAGGTGCATGACTGAGTGGTCGCAGATCCTGTCTTAAAATTTCTATATTAACATTTTAGGCATCTGCATTATCTGTATCTGTATTACCCCCAAAATAGTTTTTTTTTCCCCCATATAAACATTGTACCATTAAATTTGAAATTTTGCAATTTTCACTCTTGTCTAGGTTAGGTTAGGTCAGTGTGGCAGTCTGAATAGATAGACTCACTTAGACTGTATAGTCCCTTGTGATGCCAAGGAAATTAGAGATATGCATGTCCCTAATTTCCCCCGTTGAAACATACTGAGCGCCTCAAGAAGCTCTTAAGTTGGACAATATCTATATCGTCCAGATCCTCCAGCTCTCTTAAGAAATAAGAGCCCAGTGTTGATTCCCGCCTGCGCGCCAGACCGAGGCAATTGCAGAGAAGGTGTTCTACGGACTCCTCCTCCTCTTCATCCCGACAGCTCCTGCAGAAGTCACTAGTTAACACCTTCAGTCTCACTACATGTCTTCCAATCAGACAGCATCCCGTCATGATGGATACAAGTAATAACACATCGGGTCTTGATAGCGATAGCATTGTGTGTGAACGCTTCAGATGTAGGCGAGGCCACATCTCTCTGGATTGATTACAGCCTCGGACAGACTCCCACCTACCATTTGCTGTTAAATATGCTCTATCTCGTAGTAGGAGCTTGCAAGTGGCCAGAGCCATGCCCACGGACTCCAACTCGACTGGAGTCCGTAAGGTTGTCCCCAGCCTTGCCAGTTCGTCTGCTCTTGAGTTCCCTGATATGGTCCGGCACCCACATAAAGTGAATATTGAAATGCTGAGCGCTATCGTCTAACACTATAAAAATGTGAGTCTAAAAAAACATATAATTTAAACTAAACTTCCCGGGAATTGTGCATAAATTTTCCAACAATGCGGGTGTATGAAATAGCTAGGATTAACCGGCCTGATAAAAAACTCTAGTTGAGTCATGTCACTATTCCCGCCACAATAATTGATATACTGAGCTGTTGAACATTTCATCTTAAGGTCACTGCCCACAAAAAAAATCACGTACATTTTCAGGTGAAAGCTTTTCAAATTGTCCTTCCGTAGGTCACGTTCAGCAAGTGTGCATACAAACGCTTGCAAACTCTCTCATGAGTTATAAAGGGGAAAATACTTTAATTCTCTTCGCGGGTACTAAATCGCAAAGCGTCAGCTTGAGATCTAGTCAACTTGGTTTCTTTTCACTCATTTCACGACTAATATCTAGCTGACATTCTGCTGATGGAGTCACTGCGTTAGTGGCTAGTGTTCGTGGCTAAAGTTCGCAATCTTTTCCGACTTTCTTGCGATGTTTATTAACGTTGATGGTGGCTGTATATTTTAGTGAACGGATTTCCGTTATGACAAATAATAAAAATGTATAAAATATCTCTTACAATGAAACTTCCTCACTCACACACACAGGCAATCATAGCGAATCCATAAATTTTATCTTATAAACATATAGAAGAGAGTTAGGATGCCATTTGAGACGGTGATGGTTAGCGGGTGTTTGTGGCGTATATACAGGGTGTCCGTCGGGAAGGTACACTACCTTGTTTGTTCATAATTTTTGATTGAATGAAAGAGAATGGATCTTATATTTTTATTAATGTCGGCAATGAATATGGTATACAATATCAGATAAATGTCCGCCTCGGTTAACCTCACAAATGCGAGCCTTTTTGAGCACATTTTTCATTACATTCTCACACATTTCATGCGGTATTTAATTAATTCCATCACGAATATTTTGCTTGAGTTGCTCAAGCGTTTCTGGTTTGTTTGCAGAAACGCTTGCTTTTCAGATATCCCCACAAAAAAGTCCGGAGCAGTCAAATCAGGCGACCGTGGAGGCCAATTAACATCACCATTTCTTGAAATAACTTCCTGTGGAAAGAGGTCTCGCAATAATTCCATTGTAATCCTGGCTGTATTCGATGTGGCATCGTCTTGCTGATACCACATGTAAATCAAGCCTAAAGCGTGCAATTGTGGCGTTAAAAAATTTTCAATCATATCACGATATCGCTCTCCACTGACAGTTACCGTTACGCCGTTTTCAGTTTCAAAGAAGTAAGGTCCAATGATTCCTCCTGATTAAATTGTTTACCAGACTGTCACTTTTAATGGATGCAAAGGTGACTGATGAATAATGTGGGGGTTTTCCATTGCCCAGAACCGATTATTCTGTTTATTCACATATGCATTCAAGTGAAAATGTACCTGGTCACTCATTATGATTTTTCCATGAAAATCGAGGTTGTCATGGGGGAGATATAACATCCTATTGGCATATGTACGGCGGCGTAAATGGTCTTGTGGAAGAAGCTCTCGTGTCAACTGAATCTTAAATGGAAATAAATGCAAATCCTTGTGGAAAATTGTGACCAAAGATGTTTTTTGAAGGCCAAGCTCCTGAACATGGCGTCAAATTGAGGTTGATTTATTGTTTTGATTAGTTTCTTGAGCAGCAGTTATATTTTCAGCCGATCCTGCAGTACGTTGTGGTCCATGCTTGGCTCGATGATTGATTTTGATAAAATGTTTTAACGATTAGAACACGTTGGTTTATCGAAAATTTCTCCATAATAAATTTGCCACGTCTCTACTTCACGACTGCCAAATATGAACTGTCAAGACAAATGTTTACCAAAATGGCGGCAAAACAAAGTATTATATAGCTTCCTGACGGACACCCTGTATTTGCGTGTACGATATTTAAGAGCTTCCGTTTGTTTTTACATGCATGCCACTTCATCCATATCCTCTTTGCCGGGCGTCGCCTCAAAATCAGTTTGTGTTTTCAGCCATAATTCTCTCTGTAAATTTTTTTCAATTTTGGTATATTTTTCCCTCATTTGGAAGGGACTTTCTGTGGGGAATAGACTTTAAAAGTAAACACTTTCTTTGTTCTGCAACCATGATGGCTTTTATATGTACGAACCCTGTGTGCGAGTGCCTCACGCATTTCAGTGTGGCGCAATCGTATAGAAAATATATTACAGACTCCATTATGGCATTCCTGTCTCACTGACGGCGTCCCATTTCCATTATTTTGGTTTTTCGCTTGTTTTGTTTTGGCGACTTTAGAGATTAGGAAAAAATGGACGAAAAAAAGAGAAGAAAATTTAGTTTATTTCGTCTTTGTTTTCCTTCGGCTTTTAGTCTGTGGAGTGAAAAAAAAAACAAGAGCTTAAAGGCACAAAAAAAATTATTGTTATTTACTTAGTTCATTTTGTCCGTTTGGATTTCTCTTTTGTAGGATTGTAAACATATTGTTTTCAATTTTTTCGTCCTTCTGCTACTTTTGGGAGGCCAGTTACAAGAAAACGTGTTAATGATGTCGTATTAAATGCAATTTTCACGAGAATTTTCTAAGCTCCTAGTAAAGTGATCTTATTAAAGTGACTCACATATCATGGAAATTTAGGACCCAAGGTATTATCTTGTAATATTCACATTTAGGGGTTTTTTTGCGACAAAGTTATGGTCTGTTTAAGGATTTATTTCAATGATTGAACACAAGGTGTTATATATTTTTAGCTTATTAATTGGATACGCCACTGTATTTTAAATCCCTAAAATGGCATTGACATAATACTGGCTATACGTGGAAAAATTGATTTCAAACAACAAAGCTTTACAAATATTTATCATCTCTCTAAGTAGAGCTATTCATGCGTGCGAGTGTCAGAACCAAGACTCAAAACTGAGAGACTTCAGTTCCCATTGTGGACACTATTAGTAAGTTCCATGTAGTACTTGTGTGCAGTATGTATGGACGATGTATAATATAAAAAGGTTATCCATTTTTCGGTTCCAAAAGTAAAGTTAAATAAAACACACATAAAGGTATGACTTCGATGAAACTTTTAAACAACCGCTTCTGGATTGGTTGCAGCAGTGAATCCTATTAAGCTAGTTTTCGACCACTTTTTCGCACATTTCGGCCGGTATCTCGGCGATAACTTGACGAATGTTGCTCTTCAAATGCTGCAATGATTGGGGATTATCCGCGTGCAAGATCTCTGACGTAGACCCACAAAACAGGTCTAACGTCGTCAAATCACTTGATCTTGGTAGACAATTGACGTCGCCAAAATGTGAAATAATGCTTTCTGAAAACTTCTCATGCAATGAAGCAAAAATCGGTCGAATTTTGTGGCTCGTGGCACCATGTTCTTGAAACCGCACATTGTCCAGTTCATGATCTTCAATTGCAGGCCAAACACAGTCGGTTATCATACGGTTATACCTCTCTGAATTGACGGTAACGGTTCATACAGTGTCATTTTCGAAAAAATACGGCCCAATAACACCTCCAGACCAAAATACGCATCAAACAATCACTCTTCCCATATGCAATGACTTTTCCACAATCCCTTCTAGGTTCTCAGAGCCCCACATGCGACAATTTTGCTTGTTGACGTAACCACCGAGTGAAAAACAAAACTTCATCGCTGAAGAAAATTTTGCTCGATTAATTAGCATTGCAAGACTTTTGCTGTAGCAACCAATCAGCAAATCTACGACGTTGTGAATAATCAGCCGGCTTTAATTGTTGCGTGAGTTGTACTCTATATGGATGGAAGTGCAAATCCAAATGCAAATTGCTAAGAAATTCACTAACAGAAGCGTTCTTTTCAGCAGTGTGTACATTGCGGTGATGGACAGGTCTGATCACATCTGTAACGATTCCAGTCTCTTCAAATTTCTTTATAATCTCGCAAATTCCTTGCACAGGAAGTCCATTCACCCCTTAGTGCACGAAAAGTGCCCACGTCTAAATCGCCACTTTCTCACAAAATTCCATAGAAATACTTTCCCTTGAAAGTACAGGGTGACTTTTTAAGATTTAATTTTTTCAAGTTGGCAGCACTGATTGGTAATGGCGTCCAAACGTCATTTGTCAAAGTGAAAGGTGTACAGTATTCTCTGCCATTTTATCATGGAATAACGAATGACCTACCACAACGTCTAATTTTTAGTGAATGGGCCTTATAAAAGCTCAATGAAAATCCGCTGTTCTACCGAAAAATTGTGTTCAGCGATGAGGCTCATTTCTTGCTGAACGGGTACGTAAACAAGCAAAACTGTCGCATCTGGAGTGATGAGCAGCCACTTGCCTTACATGAATTACGACAGTCTGGTGTGGTTTATGGGCTGGTGGCATCGTCGGTCCATTTTTCTTCAAAGACGACCATGGAAGAAACGTTGCCATCAACGGCGAACTATATCTAGCCACGATATGCGATTTTTTTTTTTTGCCCCAATTGGCTTAGTTGAACTTGGTTCACATGTGGCTTCATCAGGACGGCCACACTGATCGTGAAACAATGGATATGTTGAGGGATGAATTTGAAAAGCAGCTTATCTATCGATTTGGTCCTGTGAGTTGGTCCCCAAGATCTTGCGATGATTATTTCTTGTGGGGTTATGTCAAGTCGTTAGTCTATGTGGACAAGCCGAACACTAAACACTTACAGGGTAACATAACACTCGTTATTCGTGGAAAACAGACCGAAATGCTCTAAAAAGTGACGAAAAATTGGACCTACCGAATGGACATTTTGAGATGAAGTCGCAGACAACATTTACATGAAATTATCTTTAAAAATTAAATGGCAGAGGAGAATTTATCGACTCCAATAAAAAATTTTAATACATGATGCAAATTTGAGTGCTTTATTCGATTAAAAAAAAAAAAAAACTACGATTAAAAAATCGCCTTATATAAATATGTTTTTATGGAAAACTAAAAGTGATCTTACATAAAGAACATTCAACGCACAATACCAACAATACTAACTGATAATAAGGCAATCAAATATTCAAAAATTTTCAATAGAAAATAATTGATGATTTATCAGCAATTCAAACACTTCACTTCATTTTCCTTGTTATCCACTTCCCAGAAGCCTGAAAACCGTTAATGGTCTACTTGTACTTAATTAATGAAGTTCTTTGTATTATGTTTCGCCATATCCACTGGCGAATATACGCAAAATTTGAAAGCTTACAACAGTAAAGTCCTGATAAAAAGAGTGATCAAAAACGACCTCTATAAACACATTTTAAAGGCGTTTTGGACAATGTCAAACACTTAATTGTCTTTCTTTTGCCAGAACTCAGAACAAACAAAATGTCACCGTAAAGTAAACAATAGACTAAACACTTTTCAAACGCCTGCTGCGTAGGCCAAATGCCTTTTGCTAAACAATGAAAGCTAAATATTAGAGAGATAAACTCTAACGTTTTATTTCTATTACAGAGTAATCTTTCAATTCCACGTTATCAAGATTAATAATTTCAGTGCATCTTGATAAAAGTATAGGATTAATTAATTAATACGGTTTAATGGTGGCAACAAATCCCAGATTTTTACCAAATAATAAAATTATTGCTGTGTCCTTAAAGGCAAAGGAAGCATAGAAAACAATTACCAGACAGCCATGAACGAATCCACCTACACAATCATCTAAAGTTTCCAAGGAAAATGGACCGAAATGGCTTCATATGAACATTAGTATTTATGGGTGAAATTTTGAAATAAAATTGGATGGAAATCTCTTTAAATGAGACCCACTGAATTGCATGTATACGTGTGTACGCACACGTACTAATATACTCCAAACATGCCCGTACTGCTGGGCCCACACTTATACCAATAAGCCCACTCACTCACACAATTACCGCGCGAAGAAAATCGTAGAGTCATCGCACAGTGATGTGTTTCATAAACAAAACGAAAGAAGAATCAATTTCGGTTAAATGAACTATTTTCAAGGGACTGCCAGTGGTATGAATATTTTTGGAAAAAAGAAGTTATACAGGGTGTCCGTTGGGAAGGTATATTAATTTGTTTTGCCGCCATTTTGGTCAACATTAGTCTTGGCAGTTCATATGGAAAAATATTCGATAAACCAACGTGTTTTAATCGTTAAAACATTTTATCAAAATCAATCATCGACTACAGTGACGATGAGAAAGTTACGTGAAATTTTTGGGAGAAACAACGTGCCAACAAGACGCACTATTTATCGTGTAGAGAATGATTTCGAAGAAAGAAGGTCTGTAGCTGATAGGGCCAATCATGGACCACAATGTACTGCAAGATCGACTGAAAATATTACTGCTGCTCAAGAAAGTGTTCAAAACAATCCATGAACATCAATACGACGCCGTGCTCAGGAACTTGGTCTTCAAAGAGCAACTTTGGCCACAATTTTGCACAAGGATTTGCATTTGTTTCCATTAAAGATTCAGTTGACACAAGAGCTTTTTCCACAGGAGCTTTTTCCACAAGACCATTTATGCCGCCGTACATATGCCAATAGGATGTTACAGCTCGCCCATGACAACCCCTTTTTCATGACAAAATCATAATGAGTGACGAGGCACATTTTCATTTGAATGGATTCTGTGAATAAATAGAATAGTCGGTTCTGGGCTATGGAAACCCCTCAATTTATTCATCAGTCACCTTTGCATCCATTAAAAGTGACAGTCTGGTGTGCAATTTGGTCAGGAGGAATCATTGGACCTTACTTCTTTGAAACTGAAAACGGCGCAACGGTAACTGTCAAAGGGGAGCGATATTGTAATACGATTGAAAACTTTTTAATGCCACAACTGCATGCTTTGGACTTGATTAAAATGTGGCGTCAACAAGACGGTGCCACATCGCATACAGCCAGGATTACAATGGAATTACTGCGAGACCTCTTTCCACAACAAGTTCTTTCAAGAAATGGTGATGTTGATTAGCTCCCAAGGTTGCCTGATTTGACTACTCCGGACTTCTGTTTTTGGGGATATCTGAAAATCGAAGTTTGTGCATACAAACCAGAAACGCTTGAGCAACTCAAACAAAATATTCGAGATGAAATTAATGAAATACCGCGTGAAATGTGTGAGAATGTAATCAAAAATGTGCTCAGAAGGGCTCGCATTTGTGAGATTAACAGGGGCGGACATTTATCTGATATTGTATTTCATACATAATTGTCGACATTAAATAAAGCAGTTATCAATATAAGATCCATTCTCTTTCATTTAATAAAAAATTATAAACAAACAAAGCAGTATACCTTCCAGACGGACACCCTGTAGAACAAAACATTAATTTATGGGACTTTTCGAAAAATATTCTTCGAAATACATTTTTTTAGATATCGTAGAGATTTTTTTTGCACGTTTTGAATATTTCAGTATTTTTGTAATAAATTTCTGCTTATATTTTTATTTCCTAAAATTTGGAAAAAAGAATCATAAGAACGAAGGTGAGTTAATCTTGATTTTCATTAAAGCGGAATGAAAATGATTTTATAGTCGCATAATATTCGTCTAGGAAGGCTGGGGTCAAAAGTGTCTCCAATTGGGGCAAAAAAAAATTGAGTATCATGGCTCGATAGCGTTCGCCGTTGACGGTAACGTTTCTTCCAGTTGAAGAAAAATGGGTCGATGATGCCACCAGCCCATAAACCACACCAGACTGTCGTTTTTTCGGGGTGCATTGGTAATTCATGTAAAGCATGTGGCTGTTCATGACTACAGATGCGACAGTTTTGCTTGCAAGAAATGAACCTAATCGCTGAACACAATTTTTCGATAAAACAGCGGACTTTCATTGAGCTTTTGTAAGGCTTTTGTAAAATTAGACGTGATGGTAGGTCATTCGGCTTCAATTCTTGCGTGAGTTGCATTTTATAGGCTTTCAAACCCAAATCGACGTGTAAAATGTTCCTTGTGGTTGAGTAACACATACCCAATCGCTGAGAACGGCGACGAATTGACATTTCACGATCGTCATTAACACTGGTCGCTACGATTGCAATATTTTTTTCGGTACGCACTCTAACGCATGCGAGTCGATGGTTTTATGTCCAACAAAGTAAATTTGAAGATAACAGCACGAATTGTTTGTTGATTCAGCAGGTCGATTATGACGACCATAAAATGGTCGTATCAAACGATGCACATTTGTCACAGAGCACGAAGTTTAATAATAAATTTAAACGACTTGCAATCGTTGCTCGTTTGCTAGTCTTTCCATGATGAAATGGCAGAGTATACTGTACACTTTTCACTTTAACAGACGACGTTTGGACGCCATTACCAACCAGTGCTGCCAACCTGAAAAACTTAAATGTTAAAAAATCACTCTGTGTTAACCATCATAAACTGACAACACTTTGTTGTAAGCAAAATATTTTAGATTAATCAATAACGCTGAGCACGTCATGCGATTTGATGTAACATTTCGATTTACCCAAGAACTGTAAAGTGTTAATTTTTAGTGTCCAAAGGATTGACTGCATAATAGATAACAAGGTTTGATCCAATATTAATGTGGGCGCCAAATTTCATTTGTCTACGATACGCCTTGCCGCTTTTGTCCGTGTATTCATTGGGGACGCATCACTGTACTCCGTGCATAGATACACTGCCTATGTGTGTATGTCTGTGTGTGTGT
>JAHXMU010000019.1:999967-1049363 GCA_019455685.1 Philornis downsi
TCATGGATAAATTTTTGCAGCATTCTTTTTATTTAGTCATTTGGGATCATACGTAAGGTATGAGGGTGGTCCAAAAGCTAGCTGACCTAACAAAGAAGACACAACAACGCTGAGAAAAGTATTCTTTATTTTTTAACATAATCTGCCTTTAGCTCGATACACTATTTCCAGCGGTATTCATTAGCTTCTATACCCTGTTTATGGTAAGAACAGTTACATTAATCCGTCAAACGCAGACTCCACTTCTTCTTTAGCCCGCGGCAGCTAAATCTGGGGAATAAAGTGCATAATGAAGCAACCCGAACTTTAATTAATTAATTTTGGTCTTTGAAATAGTGGATGTGTAAACTGGAACATTGTCTTGATGGAGCAACACTTTCTTTCTCGCCAAGTGCATCTTTTTTCCATAATTTCATCACCTAAACACTGTAGTAAGTTGGCATAATAATCGTCGTTGATTCCGTTTTTTCCTTTCCGAAGATAATCAGTGAAAATAATCATATGTGCCTCCCAAAAAAACAAACGTCATGACCTTGCCTATAGAAGGAACCGTCTTCTCCTTCGTTGGACACGATTCTCTCATTTCAGTCCACTGCTTTGACTTGTCACAGGTGTGAAGTGGTGAACCCATGCCTCATCCATGGTTATAAATGGACGCAAAAATTTGCCTTTATTGCGATAAAACATCGCTCAAAACTCACATCTTCACGACGCTGTTTTTGCTCTATTGAAAACAAGAGCGGCACCCATCTTGCGCACAGCTTTCTCATCTTCAAATCTTCGGTCAACATACGATGTATAACATTTTTGAAAAGCCTATCCTTGCAGCTAGCTCACGCCGACGATCATCCAATACCATTTTGTTGATTTCCTTAACGGTGTCTGGCGTGGACATCTAAATAGGTCGACCACTGCGGTCGGTATTCGTCTTGGCGGCTCGTACGGCCAATATTTTACCGTCGTAAACGAACAAACAGACTTCTCCAGAGTAGAATTTATCTCTTCTTTAATATTAGTTGGACTGAGATCTTTCAAATGGAAATATTGAATTACATAACGATGACCCATTTTTCCATGTTTACAAATTCACTGAGATCGTTTATTTTTGATGGCTCGAATAAAGATACTAAAAAACGTGGCACCTTTAAACTTAAAAACTTGTATTTTGAACTACTGGCACCATCACACGTCAAATCGGCTAGTTTTGGTGCCGCCCTCATAAAAAGTTTTTTGGTCCACATGCAAATCGTTTAAAAAATATTTGTTTATTTTGAAGTATTCACAACATACTTGAAATTTTTAGCTAATTAATGTTGTAATCGTAACCCATCGCTTTCATCCTATCCCTTTCGCTTCACCTATATGGCACAAAGCGGCAAAACGCCACTTACGAGAAATGCAAATTCTTCAAAACAAATGCTTAAAAATGATTTCCAACAAACTTTGGAGGTATCGCACTTCTGTGCTACATGAGGAAGGAGAATACGAGCTTTTCAAGGATTTTTTCAAAAGATGAAATGATAACTATTTCAATAGGATTCTCTATTCTCCTTTTTCCGTAATAAGAGAATGTGAAGATTTATAAATAATTTAATAAGGGGAATTAATCAAACGAAAAACTTGTGTCTATAAGTGGTCATCTTCGCAGATAATCACTCTATAAACAATAATTTTTGCTTAATGTTTGGCTTTACTATATATTTTTTTTTTGCAAATGAAGGCTTTTAACCTTTTTAGCTTCTAAATCGATTGTAACTCCATTCAATTAATTCACTTCCGTGTAGTAACAAGATTTAGTTGTTGCAATATCTTGGAATAAAACTCAAAAACTGTACATAGTTAGCTATATTTTTTGGTTTGAGTTATTGTTGGGTTAATAAATAATAAAAAAAACACTCGACTACTACACCATTTCCAAATGAAATTCAAAGAATTCCAATTGAAATTTAAAAATTATGTTTGAAATTCAAAAGGCATAAATTGAGAATGAAAATTTCCATTTGAAATTCAAAAGACATCCAAATTGAGAATCAAAATTTCCATTTGAAATTAAAAGACGTCAATTGAAATTCAAGTATTCTATTTAAAATTCGAAAGACATCAATTTAAATTCAAAAGACGTCTATTGAAATTCAACGGACATCAATTAAAATTCGAAACACATCAATTGAAATTCGAAACTCATCAATTGAAATTCGAAAAATAATTGGTAGTTTTGACCGCAATACACCCCATTCAACAATGATGATGCGCTCAAACTGGAATATTCAATAAAAAAAAATTATAAGACGAAGAGATTTTATTACTAAAAAAGTAGGAGTTACAAATGTATTATAAGATAAGATTATAATAATATATTAAATGTTAATGTTAAAAATGTAATTTCATATTTTTACATATTTTTCAACATTGTTACTATATATATATGTGATGTAAAAGCTGTGTTTTTAACAAAAGTTAATTATGTACCAGCTAGAATATTTCCAAAGCCAATGCCATTTGGTGATAATTGTAATTGATAATTGTATTATTAAGAAAAGTACTTCCAACTTTAGAAATACAAAAATGTTGACGCACTTGGATTTGAGAATTATTTTCACAGCTTCAATTAAATTACCCATCGTACAAGTTAAGGTGTAGAGCATACTATGATCGAATTAAACCTATGTTTTTTACATTTCAAATGACGAATTTGGAATATCAATTGATGTGTTTCGAATTTCAATTGATGTGTTTTAAATTTCAGTTGATGTGTTTTTAATTGCAATTGATGTCTTTTGAATTTCAATTGATGTCTTTCGAAATGGAATATTTGAATTTCAGCTGATGTCTTTGGAATTTCAAATGGAAATTTTGATTTCCAATTGATGTCTCTTGAATTTCAAACGGAAATTTTGATTTTCAATTGGTGTCTTTTAAATTTCAAATGGAAGTTTCGATTTTTCAATTGATGTGTTTCGAATTTCAATTGGAATTCTTCGAATCTCAATTAGAAATGGTGTAGAAAATAACTCGTACAGGTACAGATTGTTCAGAACTTAATTTTTCGAAAGCATAGTTCCTTCTCTACAAATACCCTGGTAAATTGTAAAATATGCTATGGTCGAATTAAACCTATGTTTTTTTACATTTTTCAAATAACGAATTTGGAATATCAATTGATGTGTTTCGAATTTCAGTTGATGTGTTTTGAATTTCAGTTGATGTGTTTTGAATAGCAATTGATGTCTTTTGAATTTCAATTGATTACTTTTTAATTTCAATAGATGTCTTTTGACTTTCAATTGAGGTCTTTCGAAATGGAATATTTGAATTTCAGTTGATGTCTTTGATATTTCAAATGGAAATTTTGATTTTCAATTGATGTCTCTTGAAATTCAAACGGAAATTTTGATTTGCAATTGATGTCTTTTAAATTTCAAATGGAAATTTCGATTTTCAATTGATGTGTTTCGAATTTCAATTAGAAATGGTGTAGAAAGTAACTCGTACTCCCTATAAATCGTAAAGAAATAGTATTTATTCGTTTCGTAGCTAACCATAATTCATAATTTTCGAAGTGGAATATTCGAATTTCAGTTGATGTCTTTGGAATTTCAAATGGAAATTTTTATTTTCAATTGAAGTCTCTTGAATTTCAAACGGAAATTTTGATTTTCAATTGATGTGTTTTAAATTTCAAATGGAAATTTCGATTTTCAATTGATATGTTTCGAATTTCAATTGGAATTCTTCGAATTTCAATTACAAATGGTGTAGAAAGTAACTCGTACAGGTACAGGTTGTTCAGAACTTAATTTTTCGAAAACATAGTTTCTTCTCTACAAGTTCCCTATAAATCGTAAAGAAATTGTTTTTGTTCATTTCGTAGCTAACCGTAATTCATAATTTGCAATTAATTCTTTTTTTTTTTGTGCCCCGAAACATATGGCTCTGTTTTCTCTGCATTAATCAGAACACCTCCGTTGGATGAATCAACAATAAGACACGGATAAAGTGCGTACTCAAACGATAGTAGAATAGGCTGATCTAAGCTTAATACACATTTTTATTTGTCGTTGTCATTGTTGAGGTTGCTGAGAACTGTAACGTTTGGGATAACCACATAACGGCTGGCATATGCACACCCATACGAGTATACTTCTATACGCACAACAAACACAATCGAACGCAAATATTTAAACAAGGTAAGCCTAACGTGTGTGTTGTGTGGCTACTAGTATGTGTGTAGGTATGTATGTCTACAACATATGTCCAAATAAGACACCCATTAAGTTAGAATTTGTTTGTTGAATAGTGTAAATGCGATAGTTTTGCCATTAAAAGGACTCAAAATGAAAAGAAAACGAAATATCAGATGAAGCAATAGCCCATCGTGGGGACGAAGAGTACACTTAACGGTAATTGCAGCACATATACATAGAAAAACACATACACACACCACACACAAACGCACACACACATAGTCATCCGCAGACAGCACACAACACACACACAAATGTAGGTAGACATATTTTCTCCTTCATACTTACGAGCTTTTGCACACGTATAGTGTAGAAAGTACTTGAGTGTAGTGAACGATACTGTAGTAATATAGATTTTTCTCCTGCCATTACATTAAAGCTGTTGAATACGGAAATTGTGTACTGTGTATCGCACACATACATATATTTAACGCCAAAAGAGAAAAAAAAGAAAACAATGATTGCGCAGCAACGTTGCCTTTTGCCCATTTTCCAGGTTTTAACAAAGAAAAATGGTGCGAAAATGTTCACTTTACCCATTTTGTGCTGTGGACATTTTAAATGTGTCGTTAACGATGGAACAACAGAGAGCAAAAGTGAGCGAGTGAAATTGGACGATATTTTTTAAACTTTAAAAACCATGTACTGAAATTGCTGAATGCTATTGGAGTCTCCATGAGCATGTGGATAAAAGGATGCTATACTCACTCAAGGTACGGCCAGCTCATGTTTCTCTTGTGTTCACTTTAGATACAAAAAAATGTACAAAAGAGCAGCTGCATCGGAATTTTCAAGCACTAAGAGCAATTTAAAACCTTCCTCTTCGTTTGAGATTTATTCAATTGATCCTTTAGAGCTTGTCTAAATTTTCAGCATACTGTTGGAAATGATGGTGATGAAAGTTGATGAACTTTACTTGCATATAATGATGATACGGATATCACTGGCAGAAAATATCGTGACATTATTGCACTATTCTCAGGCATTCATAAGCAGTTGAAAAATACGGATCTGGAGGGACGCGGGCAAGCTGCAAACATCGCTATGCTTCTCGAACAGCTCGTGATTCATAGGCCAACAATGCTCTCCGTTAACGTTGATGGGTCCATGTAATTCTATATTTCAATATGAAAGGTCCCAGTCCAACAAATATTAGAACCGAGGTATATTCTACTCTGGCGGAGCCTGCTTCCTCGTTTACGACTGTAAAATTGCAGAGTTGGGTAGCAGAGTTAAAACGAGGCCGTACTGGCTGTCAAGACGAATACCGTAATGATCGACCAATTGAGATGTCCACGCCAGAGACACAGTTAAGAAAAACCACAAAATGGAACTGGAAGATCGTCGACTGAAGGTGCGTAAGCTAGCTGAAGAGATAGGCATTTCAGAAAGCGGTATACATCGTACACTGACCGAAGATTTGATGATGAGAAAGCTATGCGCAAGATGGGTGCCGCGCTTGCTTTCAATAGAGCAACAACAGCATCGTGAAGATGTTTCAGTACAGTGTTTGGCAATGTTTCCCCGCAATAAACACGAATTTTTGCGTCGATATACATCTATGGATGAGACATGGGTGCAACACTTCACACTTGAGACAAGAGAGCAGTCAAAGCAGTGGACTGGAATGGAAGAATCGTGTCTAAAGAAGGTGAATACGGTTCCATCTGCAGGCAGGGTCATGTTGTCTGTGTTTTGGGATGCTTTTTGTTTTTTGTATTTTCAGAAAGAAAAAAAAAACCGTTAAAAGAAGCAAGAGACTTCTCCTGAGTATAATCTAGATCGGTTTAAATATTAGTTGGACTGAGACCTTTGAAATGGAAATATTGAATTACATAACCAATGTGGTGAACAATTTACTATATGTTTACAAATTGACTGAGATCGTTTACTTTTGATGACTGAAATAGAAGTACTAAACAATGTGGCGCCTTGAAACCTAAATCATGTTTTATATGGTTGCCACTTTTCGCTGGAAGAATTTTTTTCAAACTAGCCAGATTTTTTAGATCCTAAAGAAACTTGGTGCCACTAATTAGAAAACGAACTTAGAAGAACGAAGCGTTTTGAATAGTTTTCTATGAGAGTTTTATGACCAATAAGATTTTGAATACATTTTATATATTCTTGCGAATTTTGTAATAAATCGATTACTATGTTATGTTGAACTTGCATCAATGCCGTTGTTATAAAAACAAATTTATAAACGCTACATCAGCATGCAAATAACATTATTATTACCTTCAATGCAACCAAACGCAGAAGTATCCCATCGCCCATGAATATGGAATGCAATATGAGGGGCGCAGCTCTTATTGTTCAATTAAATATCTAACATTATGGTTTTGAAATTAACCTTCATATACAACAAATTTTATTGCGCATACACTAATTTAGTATTTTTTATGACGCCATTAACTCTGGACATTCATTGCAGCAATAAATTAATAACTGTGTAGCTGTGGGGCGAAGAACTGCAAATAAAACATTGTAATTATGGCGTGTTGTGAATGTAAAACAACGTTATTATTGACTTTCAAAGTTCCAACCACACAAATTAAGTGCTACATTTGTATGTGACACATGATATTATAAAATGTTTTTTAAATCCAACGCAACGTCATTATAAGCATTTAAATTAACATGAATTGCACAATTTCTGCGAGAAGTGGGTGCAAACATTTTCAGTGATAATTTAGATAAAACCATTTCATATATGGAGTAATTTCAATTTGCTTTTAGTGTTGATAAGTGATTTTAACAGGTCGACACTTGAATGATTCATCGCAAAAATAAAGGATACATCATTTATTAATGTATAACAAATTGTCAGGAGAAAGGACTGTGACATTCAATGAGTGAATGAGTCATTAAATGTAATAAAGTAATTAAAACTAAGAGGTGATAGTTGATTCTATGGAAGCGTTAACATCAGTTTAAATCTGTACAGACGTAAATCGATACAAATGGAATTATATTGTTATACCTTCATATGTTCTGTCCTTAATTCGAAAAGCTCTCAATATTTAGTTTACCGGAAATAATTACGTATAAAGGTAAGACCGGAAATTAAGAATGTTATGACAGTACCGATTTCACCGTTCTGTTTTTAGTCACTCGGACTATTTGGTTAATGATTTTTTAAAGTGGCAAAATTGGAGCCCAACCCGTAGAAGATCCTTTTGTAATTATTGGACAAATTTTAACTGTTTTATATTTTTCTTACTTTATAATCAATCCTTTAGTAATTAAATCATGAGATAAACTATTAAATTAAGTGGCAAAATCGAATTTCGCAATTATTAGCGAATTTGTGTTTACATTGGCTGTCCTAAAATATCATTTGCCATACAAGGCAACTAATGTATCTGCGTATGAAAAGCCGCCCTCAAGCAAAATGTGATACGTTAAAGTATATTGGATAGCTTTAGATAGTTTTTTTCGGGCAGTGTAAACAGGTCTCAGGCCTCAATGCCGAATTTAGTATTCACATTAAAATGTTTCAAAACTTAAAGGAGGAAATACATGTTCTGTAAGGACACTACCATGAATTGGCAATATTAAAAGCTCGCTTAAAAACGTTGGTAAAATTATTCCTTCCGCTACGTTGGCCACCTACATTTTATGCATATTTACATAGCATTTCGGTCTGTATTCCACGAATAACAAGTGTTGTGTTATCCTGTAAGGCTTCAATAGTGTTCGGCTTGTCGACATAGACTAACGACTTGACATAACCCCACAAGAAATAATCAAGAGGCGTTAAATCGCAAGATCTTGGGAGCCAACTCGCAGGACCTCAACAAATTCGTCCCTTAACACATCCATTGTTTCACGAGCAGTGTGGCATGTTGCACCGTCCTGATGAAACCACATGTTAACCAAGTTCAACTCAGCCAATTGGGGCAAAAAAAATTCCTTGTGGTTGAGTAACACATGCCCAATCGCTGAAAACAGCGAGCAATTGATATTTCACGATCGTCATTAACACTGGTCGCTACGGCTGCAATATTTTCTTCGATACGCACTCTACGCATGCGAGTTGATGGTTTTATGTCCAACAAAGTAAATTTGGTGCGAAATTGTCAGAACTTGTATTTCGACTAAATCTACTTTGCATAAAATCACTTTGATAATTTTGTAAATGCAAATCGTTTTTTTTTTTGTTTAAACCATAAGTAGGCTTTGGAAAGTTTTTTACATATTTTCTGATATTTTTTTTCCCCCCCTTTCAAATTGTGGTTTTTGACTGGAAGAAAGTGAATAATTTTTAAATTGTGTGTAATTGCGAATTCTAATAAATCTTCTGTTCGGGACTGCATTCTGCATATCTCATCTTCTCCAGATTGGGTTGCTTGAAAAGCCTAAGGGTAGGGAAGGTTTTTGTAGTTTTCTGATGGACATAATGGGAATTATTTTCATAGAACGAAATTGCCTAAAGCTCATTTTTGTCTGGCACTGCTTCTGGTCGGAATTCCGGTTGCGTGTTCCCACAGTGCGAATATTGGGAGAACGAAATACTAGAAAGCTGGGAACAGCTGCAGTCGACATTCGCAACAGTGTGGCCCTGGAGCCTGGTCGACGGTATCGGCATTGCACCGACTTGCACGTAGATGGGAAGTTGTGTGGAAGTTTTGTTTTGGAGTTATTGCCACATCTCGAAGACTTGGAATTGCCATGGGCCATTCATTCCACACGTTCGGATTGTCATTATTCTCGAAATTCGGAAAGTTCCAACATTTTTCTTTTAGTTTTGTTTCAAACCTATGTTGCAAATCCTTTAATTTAAAAAAAAAAAATAGAGTAGAAAACAGAAAAAAAACCTCATTTGTTTCCTCTAATGTTGAAATAATTTATCCCTTAAGAAGTTTAAGAACTCAATAATTTTACAAACACAAAGCTTTTCCCAAATTTTTCTTTTAGTTTATAGCCTAACATTCTAAATTTTTTTTTTCTTCTGTTAATTAACATAACCTTTTTTAATATGTAAAATCAAAATCTAAAAGCTTTTCTCATGCATACGACACCTTAAAAATTTCAATTACTAACTTGAATATGTTAACATAAGATTGCAAATCTCCCAGAACATTTTAGAACAACATCAAGATGCAAGACAACAGGCTTGCAGTCTTCGCTGGATTTGATATTGGTAAGTTTTAAGACTTGATATTTTGAATAACTATGATTTCACTCATTATGTTAAACGCTTTAAAAGCTTCCAGAACTTATTGTTAAGAGTTTCTATCCATTTCGATTAATATTTTGCTAAAATTTTTGCGCAAATTGCGTCTCAAAATACGCATTCCGATTTTAATTAATTTACTCCTTTTAACTACTTTAATTCTAAATCGGAAAATTAACTTGCTCTAAGATTTTGATTATAATTATTATTTTTTTCCATATATTGTTAATTCTATTGCAATTTTTTTTATGACATTTCCATTTTTGTTTTAAATCTAGTTTATAATTCTAGTAGTATTCGAAGATGTCAAACACCTATTTCTTTTTCATTGAATGAATGTTGTATAGAGTTGATAATGCGTAATTAAACGTTTTTATTTTTTTTTTCTACGAACGATTTAAGTGGAGCAGACTAGGGTAATTTGGGCTATACAAGTTTAATTTGGTAGTATAGCATTGGAGGGCGGGTAAAGACCAAGAATAAGCAAATGTCATCTGCACCTATTCTCATTCGGCTTGTTTCATTCTCCTCTTCCTTCATTTTTATCTCTTTTTCTCCTTCTCATACTTACACTACTCTAAACTTTTCTATTTTATTCGTCGATTATAGGGATTCAGCTACTTTTTTTTTACTTTATAGTAACAGGTTCCGTCCAATCTTGATGGGGACAAGATCACCACCCCACTTTCCCCGAGCACGGTCGGCATTATAGTAGCATGCTCTCCTGAAAGGCAGGACAAATAGGGTCGAACCGTTACAAAATTTGGAAATAACAGCACGAATTGTTGATTCAGCAGGTCGATTATGACGACCACAAAATGGTCGTATCAAACGATGCACATTTGTCACAGAGCATGAATTTTGATAATAAATTTCAACGATTTGCAATCGTTGCTTGTTTGTTAGTCTTTCGATGACGAAATGGCAGAGTACACTGTACACTTTTCATTTTGACAGATGACGTTTGGACGCCATTACCAACTTAAATCTTAAAAAATCACCCTTTATTATATACCAAAAATTTGATTAACATCCTATTAGATATTTAACAAAACAATCGTTCATATTAGCGCGGGGTTTGAATGCGATTTGTCATTTAGTTCGTGTTTGGGTTGTGACAGTTGGCAAATATTTTCGGCAAGAATATACGGGGGAAAGAATTAGGCAAAAGCGATCTCACTATATATCCAGGACAATAACTTTAAAAATTGATGAATAAAACATAATTTCTTTGAATTTCGATATTTAGTCGTTTACGACTAATTTCTCAAGTTAGTGTTTGCAATCACTTTCCCTACAAGTATTCGCAAATGACTGCAAGAACGCGAGAGAACTTTAGGGCGATCAATTTATTCGATACAGTAGAGATTACGGGAATGGATACGACCTTCCGAAAAATTTCTGAATTCATTTCCAGAATGAACACTTCGTTTACTCTGCTTAATATTGCTAGTTCTTTCCAAGTATGAACAAAGAAATAAAGGATTTATCTCAAATTTAGTATTGCACATGGAGTTTCGTGTGCCGAAACACTGATAATGTTACAAAACGCTTACGATGAATCGATTTTATCAAACACACGTGCATAAGAGTGGTACAGTGTATTGAAAAGTGGTGGAGAAGTGTTTTTAAAGAGCACCTCCCACACTTTTGCAGCAGTGTAGAAGGACATCGGAGGAAGGATGATGAAAGAGACTCTACCTGTCTCAAATAATAAGTCCGTCATAACATGGTTTTTGTGTTCAAAAGCTTTCAAGCTATCAATAATTTTGCGGCTTCATGGCTTCAGAACTTAGTGAAAATATATAATATTCTGTAACAGGATCAACATTGTTACGAGGGCGGTTACAAAACTAGCCGCCCTGACGTAAAAATGATGCTAGTATTTTGAACAAAATATTTTGGTGAAAAGTAGCAACCTTATAAAACATGGAATTTGTAAACACAGAATTTGTAAACCTTCCATTTGGAAGTTCCCAGCACTACCAACATTAAAGTCGAGCTAATTTCTACTCTAGGGGAGTCTGCTCCTTCGTATACGACTATAAACTTTTGGGTAGCAGAGTTTAAACGTGGCCGTACGAGCTGCCAAGACGAACACCATAGTGATCTACCAATTGAGACACGCCAGACATGCTTGAGAAAAAGATTTGAAGATGAGAAAGATGTGCACAAGATGGGTGCCGCGCTTGTTTTCAATAAAGCAAAAACAACGTCGTGAAGATGTTTCAGTAGAGTGTTTGGTGAAGTTTCACCGAAATAAATCCGTATTTTTGGCGTCGATTTATAACCATGGATTAGACATGGGTTTACCACTTCACACATGAGACAAAGGAACAATTAAAGCAGTGGACTGGAATGGGAGGATTGCGTCCAGAGAAGGCGAAAATGGTTCCATCTGCATGCGAGTTCGTTACCTCTGCTTTTTGGGATGGGCATGGGATTATTTTTAATTATATTTTTAGGAAAGGAAAAGCCATCAACTGCGAATATTATAGTAATTTATTGCAGCATTTAGGTCATGAAATTATGGAAAAAGCCGCATTTGGAGAAAAAGAAAGTGTGATTTCATAAAGGCAATACTGTAGTTCACACATCCACTATTTCGATGGCCAATATTAATGAATTAAGGTTGGAATTGCTTCATCACGAACATTATTCGACAGATTTAGCTCCCTCGGACTATTTTATATTTCCTAACTTAAAAATATGGTTAGGCGGTAAAATTTTTGTTAAAAATGATTAGGTGGAGTCTATGGTTGATGGCTATTTTACGAAGATTAACAGTTCCTACTATAAACAGGATATAGAAGCTATTAAATATCGCCGGAAAAAGTGCATTAGGCTAAAAAGAGATTATGTTGAAAAAATGTTCCCAACTAGTTTCTGTTTTTTTTTTTTTTTTATTAGGTCTGTTAGTTTTGGGACCGCCCTCTTGTTTTCAACTTCATTTTTTTCCTTGGGACAAAGCACAGTGCTCCGTTTCAACGTGTTGAACATGCTGACCCATAATTTCTTTCATATTTCAATTAATTAACTTTAATGAAAGTTATTTTATACCACTGCTTTACTTTACAAACTTCAATTAACAAACATCAATAAATTACGCTAATACAAATAATAAAACCAAAATAAACTTTTGAGCATATTTCAAAATTTTTAATAATTGCAGCAATAACTCAATTACGAGATTTATGACCGCTGAGGTTTCGTGCTTTATTATGGCAACCATTAATTTAGGGCATGCAGGAACAAATAACAAAAAGACAGGGGAAAAAAGTGGGCAAAAGTGTGATTGCTATATATTTTTACGGCTTGTTTGCGTGCTTTAATTAAGAATCCATCATAAAAATCTATCGTTTTTTTCTGGCTGCCAATTGCGTATTACATCTTTGCCATCCATTACATTTTATCCATTTTTATCCATCCATTACGATTTAAATTAACATAATCCGAACGTTGTGTTTTGACTGTCTCCCCACAAAAGGACTCTGTCTCGTCATTTTAACGGGATGTGTATAAATATAAAATATTGTTCGTAAACAAAAGGTTGAAATCAATAAATTTAATGACGTCGTTCTTATCATTATCATGATATTGGCCTCATTTTTTTCAGTTTTATCAATGGAGGTCAAGGTACCAAACAAAAGGCACATGGACATACATAAGTATCTGTGCAATTTTCCCAAAAATTGAAGAACGCCCATGGGTACCTCAACCTGCTGTCTAATACTGACATTTGTACGTATTTTATGATTATGATATTGTAAGAAGACCGTGAACAAATTGGTAATAATCCTTACTCTTATTTGACCAGTGACAATCGGAACATTTGGGTAAATCAAACTTTCGTTCCATTCAACGTCAAGGTGGAAGTCAACATCAGGTGTGCTATATTGAAAATGGTTTTGGCAATTGTTAACCTTAATGATCCTAAACCTTTACGAAATAGAATTGTAGTGGATTTTCCTTGACCAGTGTACAGCAACATAATGTTGTATTTGTGTTTTAAATTTACCGGAATATTTAAAACACAATTTACCGGAATAAAAAATTCCAATAGCAAAGGAATTTAGAATTACATGTATGTATATGGATGCAGTAACAGGTGCTGTAGCATCTCGCCTAATATACACACCGATTTCCAATTTATTTGGAATATTAAGTTAGCTTAGATTAAGAGTTGATACAACAGGTGGCTGGCTGGGAGGTTGTTTGTTTGTTTCGAGGGAGATAACAAAAGTCTGTCCAATTGTCAGCATGGTTGTCTTTATTATAAAAGAATATTACTTTTATTGGTGCACAACTAAGTTCTTGCTGTTTTCCTTATAAAAATTCAACTTTATTATGAAAACTTGTTTACAAATGATTTATTGAAAGTGTTGCCCATTGCAACTACTACTTTTTCCCATCTTTCTGGCAAAGCTCGAATTCCGTCACCGTAAAAAAACGTCTTTTGAGGCTATCCACGAAACTAGCCATTCCTTGATGTCGCCATATGAGTGGAACTGCTGGCCAGCCAGATCGTGTGCCAGTGAACGGAACAAGTGATAATCGGACGGCGCAATATCTGGAGAATATGGCGGATCGGGTAAGACTTTCCATTTCAGCGTTTTCAGGTAGGTTTTAACGGTCTTGGTCACGTGAGGCCGAGCGTTATCATGCTGAAGAATCACTCTTTCGTGCCTCTCCGCATATTGTGAGCGTTTTTCGCACACAGCTCGGCTCAATCGTATTAATTGAAGTCGATACCGATAACCAGTGATGGTTTCGCTTGATTTCAATAGTTCGTAATAAATAACACCGACCTGGCTCCACCAAATATACCTATAGATCAGCGTGAATATTCGGCCGAGGCGACTAAAAGCATGACCGGGCTGACGCCATGACTTTAGGTTGCTGAATGAATCCATTTTTCATCACCCGTTACAATTCGCTGAAGAAACCCTTTCATTTTTTGTCGCTAAAGCAGTTGTTCACTGGCCCAACAACGCCCAACGTCGCTTGGCTTCAGCTCATAAGTAACCCAAGTTCTAGCGCTTTTGAATCATTCCCAACGCATGCAATCCCTTGGAAATGCATTGGCGGGTAACTCCTAATACTGAAGTAAGCTCTGCCTGCGTTTGACACGGATCCCCAGCAAGCAATGCCTCCAATTTAGTGGCTTCGAAGGTTTTTCGTCTTCCTCCACGCGAACAGTGGTCAACATCAATATCACAGTCTTTAAAGCGACGGAACCAATCTCTACACGTTGTTTCACTTAAAGCTGCTTCTCTGTAAACGTTTTGAAGCATTCGATGAGCTTTGGCCGCCGTTTTCATCGATAGAAAGAAGAAAATTAATACTTCCCGCATTTGACGATTATGTGGCACAAAATCCTATATATTCATATAACCAAAAGAATATGACGTCAAAACAGAAGCTTGGCTCATGATGTTTAGACTATGCCAGAATGGACTAGCACTTACAGCTGGCGCCATCTATTGTCGAACAACGGTAACTTAGTTACGCACTTACATTTCACAAAGTCTTTATAGTTTTAATTTTGGGAAGATAAGATGAAACGGCGAATAGAAAACGTTATATTACTGAAATGGTTAAAGATCCTAATGCCAGCGCAGCTAGAGCTTCAGTTCGTCACTCTTTATAAATTTCAGGTTAAAGTCAGGCCTGTATAGATATTCAATAAACACCGTTCAAAGCATGAAGTTCAACTAACACCTGTTTTCTAAGTCGTATACGTTAAGCTGCTTAAAATGAGTGATCAATTATTACAATAAAACTCCAGGAAAAAAAATTTTAAGTTCCAAAAAAGAGAACATTTTCATTAGTGGAAAACTGGCAGCTTGTACCCATACTATATCTCAAACAGAAGTGATTCCAGATTGCGCCCAATAATGTCATTTTATAATGATGTTACTTTAATAATGATTAAAAGTAATGAAATGTTTTCTTTCTTTTTCTTTCCCTTGGAATGTTAGTGGTAGTACACAATTATTATAAGTTAATAATGTTAATGTCGGTAAACTATAACATTCAACTTTCCTTAAAAACTTTAATTTTCATTTCATTTAAAAGATAAACTATTTTTGAGAAATCTATCCAAAAATGTTTTTCTATAACTACAAAACCGTACTACTTAAATAGTGCTGAATGGTTGTCAAATTGCAAATAATTCCACCTATTTGTACTTTTGTTTCAGTCAAATAGGAACAACTACTGTACCAGTAGTTGTGGTGATTATTGTTATGAAGAATTTTTGCTCGGTAGTTTTTAAAAACCAACTCGTGCTGGAGCATTGGAATTTATATAACAACGTGAGCCAGTCAACGCAATCGTTATATCTTAATGTGCACATGATTCATGATTCACGACAACAATATTCTCCATTATCGAATATGGGTCCATATATTTTTCGGAGTATTTTTTTTTGGAAGACTCTAAGAACTGATTTATTCACATGTGTCATAACTAAGATGTCCCAGTTGTTGAATATGTTACTTGTTGTGTTTACTGCAGTTTTCCTCATAGTCGTCTCTTATGTTGGAGATGTCGCACGATAGGCCGCCCCCTTGATATATCCTCTTTTCCAAATCTTAAGTCATGCTAATAATGTCCTACCAGATCAAATAGAAAAGATTCTAGTCTTTAGTCGAATATTCTACTCTTCAAAACCTTATAAGCTAAGAATAAAAACCTAATACCACAGAATTTAATAGTTAAGATTAATCATCGGACATGCATTTATTGAACATGAATAGTATTTAATATTGAGCAGATCATGCATAATTTTACTTTCGTTAGTTCTGTTCCGGTAATTTTGATACCAGAGATGACCCACGTCCTGAAACGCCGATTGCCGAAAACATCGATAAAACAAGGGAAATCCTCTTCCGGTCTTCATTTAAACGTTGTTTGGTTTGTCCAAGAACTAAACGTTCCACAAAAAACTATTTAGAATCACTTGAATAAATCTGAATACAAAACGAAGCTGCATGTATAGAAGCCACACGAGTAAACGTTAATGGACCGGATTTCCATTTGCGAATCCCTGCTTAACTGATGCAGACCCTACCCATTGGTGAAGCGGATGGTGGACTGGTGATGACAAGTGGGTCACTTGCGACACCGTGATAGAATCGCGGTGAACCGGTGATGTCGGCGTCCAAGCCAGGATTGACATTAGGGAAGATTTTGCTATATGTTTAGATGAGGTCGGCGGAGAACCATCTACCATGAGCTGCTCTCCAATGGCCAAATGGTTATCTCTGATTTGTAGTGCCAACAATGGAACTGCGCGAAGGAAACAATCACCTAGAAGCGGTCAACTTTGGCCAATAGAAGGGAATTTGTGTATCATCAGAACAATGCCAGGCCACACACATCGATTGGGGCACGCCAGAAGCTCCACGCAGAAGCTTGATTGGGAGGTTTTTGCGCATACATCGTATAGTACGGACTTGGCACTAAGTGATTACACTAAATGTCTGTGGCGAATGATTTCGACAGTATTAGTTTTTTCGCCAACAGCGGCGAAGATTTCTATGAGGAAATATCTAATAAAATTTCCTTCTGAGTCGCAACAAGTTATTCCGATTAAGCTAAATAAAAACTTCAATGACATGCAAAAATATTGAATGTTTTTTGCTCCAACTTCAGATTTTCTTTAATTTTCGGCCTTCATTTATATCCCTGTATTTTTCATATGCTCACAACTGTTTCTTCGGCTTAAACAGACGATCTATCTCCTCTCTTCCTTCAAAGGATGAATTACAATTTGGTATAAAGTATCGATACGTGCAGCATTCTTTTCTCCAGGTGTAATACGACAGTTTTTATCGTACTAGAGTTGCCATGGAATGTGCCTTATTCCTGCTACTGTGTGTCAGGAATGCCAGGATTGTTTCATTTTAGTAATACGATGAATTTGGGAGAATAAGCTATGACTATCTCGAAGGTATACAGTTTGGCAGTGTCTAGTTTTCTTTACGTACATTGTTCACTCTGGAAGCCAGTTGTGATCCGAGTCTATGGTAGTAAAACGGATGGCGTGATTATGCTACTGGAAGCATGCTTTCCATTTAATAATCAGTTTTCCCATGATTTCCATTCCGAAAACAACTAAACTACTTTGTGTTTATTTTTTTGGGAAATATGGCCAGAATCCATCATCGGAGGTTTTGCCATGCAGACTGAGTTTTCTGACTGTTAGAATAAGATCAACTCCTCATATTATCTTGGCATTAAAATTTCCGGAGAAAAATTTAATGTTTTGAGTATATATATGGGACGATGGTTAGTATGTACGACTATCGTTCGCATGATCTCGGGTTCAATTCCGCATACAGCCATCTATCTTTATTTGAACAGCGGTCACCTCGATGTATCCGACGAACATTTCGAACAGTCGAGTAATTAGCAAGTTTGGTGAATGCTTCTTAAACTATGACGTACGGAATCATCGTCGGACTGTAGGTCCCGTTGAGTAAGCCTAAAAATATAATTCATGTAAGCTCACTGAAGGTGACAATCTTTCCCATTCTACATTCAAGGGATGCAAGAGAATTTGTGTGTTTGTTTTGACAATGGCAATCTGGCTGGCAGTGATGTTAGCCCAATGTAGTGGACAAAATAATTGTGTTTAACCTGAAATTTCCAGACCGCTTAATTTCATTTCATTAAATAATTAATGACTCAGATTTTCTTTAAACTTTTTCCAGTTTTCTTTGCAAAATGAACCAAAATTGCCAGCTCCGTCAAATTTTATAAACAACTAATTCTATTACACATTACTTATGGCATATTTTTGAACCTCGCTTCTACAGCAAACCCGATTTGTATAAAATAATATTTTATTAAATACAATAGGATTCGAATCTACAATTGTGATTTTCAACAGCGTTGAACAATTTTTCTATTTAAAAGCGAACAATAATTCAGACGAAATTTCACTTTGGCCAGATTTTCGCGTTCCCATATTTTTGCGAAAAATATATGGAAATTGTATTCGTTTTAAAGTAAAGTTAAATGAAACACACATAAAGCTATGATTTCGATGAAATATTCATTGCACTATGTATAATGCATGAACCTTGTCATTATGTACAAAATACAATGTCATTTAAATGATCGCCTCTGGATTGTTTGCAGCAGTGGTTCCTTTTGAGATAGTTTTCAAAGAGATATGGTCTAAATAGTCACCTTTCCCGGATGCAATGGCTTTTCCACAACCACTTTAGAGTTCTCCAAGCTCCATATGTGACTAGTGAGAAATGAGCTTCATCGCTAAAACAAATTTTGTTGGACTGAAAGCCCACGTTCGAATCATCACTTTTGTAGTAAGTTGTAACTATTTTTATATGTTCTTCGTATTCTTCTTCTTCAAATTCGTAAATGGCATACCTTTCACTAAACAAATAACACTTCAGATGACAGGTATTTAACAGCTGACAGCCTTGCCAGACCGGTGGTTTTTGAAAACACTGAATGGTTAACCCTATATTTATTTCAGGCAAACATTTCATATCCAACTTGGGGATTTTTCGCTTATATGTTGGCTAATTTTTGTCGATATTTTTTGTAGCATTTTCTTGCTCATTTTTCATTGGGCGATGTCGCGATGCCCTAATTAGGCTCTTATTTATTTTAGTTATTATAAACGCTTGCTCGCATACCATTACTACTGCTAACCATTTGCTCATGAATGTACTCAGAATAAGGAAATCCTACAAATACATTAAGATCAACTTAACGCCAAATCCGTTGCAGCTGATTGATTAGAGTGAACAGAACAACAATAAATTACATATATATTTTG
This sequence comes from Philornis downsi, assembly GCA_019455685.1. NCBI lineage: Eukaryota > Metazoa > Arthropoda > Insecta > Diptera > Muscidae > Philornis > Philornis downsi. The sequence goes on from JAHXMU010000019.1 coordinate 1,019,211, forward strand.
GAATTACAGCATCCTTAACATTGGCATTAGTGACAACTTTAAGGCGTCCATCATCATTCACTTTGTGAGCGAACAAATAAATACCCGTTATTAGGAAATGGTGTAGATAAGATAGTACAATGGGCGAATGAATTGGAAGCAATGCCAAATTTGAATGACAACAAAATTTCTACTAAGAAACATAGTTAGAGACAATAATACTCGGTGATTACTATTGTTTTCCAACACAATACAGTGGCATTAGCGTCGCTGTTGCGTACGTTTTGTCTTTTTGTTGTCAGTATTATACGGATTCATCCTTCTTATTCTTCGCATTCATATGCCATTGATGTGAATACCAAAAGGAGAGGCAGTGAGAAGGATACTCCAGTCAAATGAGAAATATGTGACTATTTAGAAATCTGTAACACTATCTTATCCACAAGTTTACTTTGGGTTGATGCGTTGAATAGAAACAACAGAAGCAAATATTGTGAAGCAACGTTTCCCCACCTGAAACCAATTCCAAAGCAAAAATTCTATGAATTTCTTATGATATGATCCCGAACAGTTTATGTAGTTTACGATTTTTTTTTTCCTCAGCGTTATTGACTTGGAAAATGTAAATTACTGAAAATAACATAAAAAAACCCTTGGTCCTCTGGACAAAGATTGCATTTGCAGTGTACACTTGTGGAGAATTCTAAACAATGATGTACTAAGTAAGCCTAGTTTACTTTTGTTTGTCTCATCAATGCCGTAATTTGTCAGCTTACAAATATCAAAATGACAACGTACTGTTCATCAAGTTTTGTTCAAAATTAAAAATAAAAGTAAAACGACTAAATGCGTACATTAATCCCCATCCCCAACGTCACATTTCTTAACTTCAAAGTTTCCATTATCTACTTCTTGAAATTACGGACATTTTGCGTAATTTTTGTACTCATCAGCATAGGTTGGGAAGTACAGGGTGTCCGTCGGGAAGGTATACTACTTTGTTTTGCCGCCATTTTGGTAAACATTAGTCTTGACAGTTTATATTAGGCAGTCGTGAAGTAGAGACGTGGCAAATTTATTATGGAAAAATATTCGATAAACCAACGTGTTTTAATCGTTAAAACATTTTATCAAAATCAATCATCGATTACTGTGGCGATGAGAAAGTTACGTGAAATTTTTGGGAGAAACAACGTGCCAGCAAGATGCACTATTTACTGTATAGTTAATGATTTCGAAGAAAGAGGGTCTGTAGCTGAAAACACTCAAATTATTCATCAGTCACATTTGCATTCATTTAAAGTGACAGTCTGGTGTGCAAATTGGTCAGGAGGAATCATTGGACAGTAACAGTAACTGTCAATGGGGAGCGATATCGTGATATGATTAAAAACTTTTTTTGCCACAACTGCATGCTTTGAGCTGGACTAACATGTGGTATCAACAAGACGGATAACAATGGAATTACTGCGAGGCTTCCTTCTACAACAAGATATTTCAAGAAATGGTGATGTTGATTGGACCCCAAGGTCGCCTAATTTGACTGCTCCGGACTTCTTTTTGTGGGGATATCTGAAAAGCTAGGGGTATGCAAACAAACCAGAAACGCTTGAGCAATTCAAACAAAATATTCGTGATGAAATTAATGAAATACCACGTGAAATGTGTGAGAATGTAATAAAAAATGCGCTGAGAAGGGCTGGCATTTGTGAGACTAACAGAACTGAACTGTATCATGTGTGATTTCAACAAGACGGTTCCACGAGCCACCCAACACAACTGATTTTGGCTTCATTGCATGAGAAGTGTTCAGAAACCATAATTTTACGTTTCAGCGACAAGAATTGACACCAACATCATGCGACTTGACGCCATTAGATTTTTTTGTGGGGCTACGTCAAAGGCCGTGTTTACACGGATAATCCCCAAACGTTAGGGCATTCCAAAATCAACAATCGAAAAAGTGGTCAAAAACTACCTTAAAAGGACCCACTGCTGCAACCAATCCACATGTGGTCATTTAAATGACATTGTACTCGTATTCGTACATAATGGTAAAGTCCAAGCATTATAATGAAATAAAAGTTTCATTGATATCATAGCTTTATGTGCGTTTTATTTAACTTTACTTTTGACACATCTAAAACACTTAAATTCCAATGATGAGGCACACTCTCGTTCAGCCAAATCTTATTTAATGACTAATTGGTGTCCATTATCAGCTAATCGCTATAGCGTTTAAAGAGATCTACTGACATGCCATGTGCGATCGCAGCTTTAGTTTTCCTAAGCCGTGCAATCAGCCCCGTTTTGGCTAGGTAATGGCCAGTATATGACGCCATCAATAAGTAATATGATTTTACGTACTGGTCTGTGGATTGAGCAACTTATAAACGTGTTTTCTTTCAATTCATACTTTGCAAAAAGAAAGCTCCTAACATAAACATTGAAACAATTACAGATTTTTCGAACTTCTCTTCAAATCATGTGCCTTCTCAATCTACCGATATTTCTATAAACGTTGAAAAGATGTAAAGAATACGCCTTTAGTGAAATAAAAAAAAATCATCCCATAAATTTGAATTTGTATAATTTTTTAATTTCGAATAAATCACCAATTTTGTTGTAATACTATCGGATAAGAAACAGAGAGGCAAGCTGACCAAAAAACGAGCCGAAATATCCGCCGCCGGAAGTGATTGTTTGTGGTGGCGCCGCCGCCGATTGATCGGTTCCCATCGGCTAAAAGAAGTCAGCCGCTGAAAAAGGCACCATTAACAACAGTTCAAATCTGATGGACAGTAATCAAATCAATAAAATGTTGTTGATTATTATCAGTAATTGGTAAGAAAGAACGAAATTCAAAGAATTTTGGCAATGATACTGTCATTAAACGAACCAATGCGAAGAGCTGGAGGTAATTTGGTAGTCTTTATGTATTTAAGAGAAGGGATGGATGGATGCAATTTATACAAACTGTTCTGGTGAAATGATAACGTTAAAAACGCAAAGACAGAATGTTTAAAATATGCCGAATTATCTATACAAACTTTGTGTTCATAGAAATATGTTGCACACAAATTGTTTGTTCCAGGAAAAGCTTTCCACTAAGTAGCCAGCCTACATAAGTATATGTTAAGTGGAAATCGAATTAACGAAGTCAAGAAATTGTAGTAACAAAAGTAATAAAATCCGTGACCGTTTTGACAATATATCAATGAGGATTTCTAATCCAAAATAAACACTTTTTACATTTTCCATGCATTATTGAACTAAATTTCGTATGAAACACACAACCAAGTCCACCACCTAGATGCTTAAAGACATTACGCCATTTGAAATTCTCAACCTCAAACGAAATTGAAAAACAAAAAGCGATTGAAAACGAGAATTCCTATCTGAAATTCAAAAATGCATTGCGGAAAGTCGGAATCAGTTTAACTTCGACATTTCAATTCCAAATTCAGGGAAGGACAGTTGAAACCCCGAATTTTCACATGAAATTCAGAAAAGAAATGTTGAAAATATGAATTTTTAATAGAAACTTAAAATACATTTTGTAATAACCAGAACTTCCATTTAAAAATCAGAAAAAAATTTTGGAAATCAAAAAACAATAAATAAAACTGAGATAACATCAACTGAAGTATAGAAAACATAAAGTTTAGTGGAAACTATTAATTTAAATTAAATTCAAAAAAATTACGTTTTCAAAAATTTTCAAGAAATGTCCAGGGTTTCCCGAAATTAATTGCCCAATTTTCATTATAAACATATTTTATTCTCCTCAAAATGTTTATACGAGGTGTGAACAAACAATAACCGTTATTATCAATTTTTTTCAACAAGTATTTATTTATTCATCCATAACTATCTCATTCCCTTCAAAGTACTCCCCCTCAGATATAGTACACTTATGCCAGCGTTTCTTCTAATCCTCGAAACACTTTTAAAACGCGCTTTTTAGTATCGCCAACAGCTCCTGTTTCGATTTTTCTTTTATCTCCTCAATCGTAGCAAAACGCTTTCCTTTCATCGGTGCCTTCAGTTTTGGGAAGAGGGAAAAGTCAGCGGGGGCAAAGTCCGGTGAATACGGTGGTTAAGGCATGATTGCGGTTCTGTTTTTGGCCAAAAACTCACACACAAACATCGATGTGTCAGCTGGTGCATTATCATGGTGCAAAATCCATGGTTGGTTTTTCTACAATTCTGTGCGTTTCTGACGAATTGCTTCGCGCAAACGACGCATAACTTCAAGGTAGTATTCCTTATTCACCTTGTGGCAAGAACTCATGATGCACCACGCCATTGCAATCGAAGAAAACAGTGAGCAAAACCTTCACATTTGATGTTTTGACTTAACGTGCTTTTTTCGGTTTTGGCTCTTCTGAACGCTTCCATTGGGATGATTGGGCTTTGGTTTCAATGTCATAGCCATACACCCATGATTCGTCACCAGTTATGGCCTTTTTGAGGAAATCTGAATCGTCGTTGACGACGTTCAACAGCTCCTGAGCGATGTTCATGCGACGTTGTTTTTGCTCAAAATTTAGCAATTTTGGAACAATCTTCATTGCCGCACGTTTCGTGCCTAAAACACGCGTAAAAATTGCTTGGCATGAGCCGAACGATATGCCAACATCATCAGCAACCTCTCTAATAGTGATTCGACTATTATCGAAAATCATTTTCTTCACTGCTTTAATGTTTTCATCGGTTGTTGACGTGCTTGGGCGACCAGAACTAGCATCGTCATTGACATCTTCTCGGCCTTCCTTAAACCGGTTATACCAGAATTGAACTTGAGTTCTGCTCATAGTAGACTCGCCAAACGTCACAGTCACCATTTCAAATATCCTTGCACATTAAATTTCAATTTTTACACAAAACTTAGTACAGTTTCTTTGATCGATCATTTTTTCGAATAGTAAAAAAATCGAAGAGCACACCAAAACACGACTAACATTTTTATCTGTCAAAAACAAACTGACAATCCAAAATGGCTGATATTGTCAACATATATAACAGACAGGTGTACCAACATAACAGAATTTTGAAAAACCCCGTTTTTTTATCACACCTCGTACATTTACAATTCAGATAAAAATTGAGTACCTGAAAACCAATTTGATGTTTCCTTTATTTTAATTGTTACAAAGAAAGAAAACAACAAAAATAATTTTTTTTAAACGTTTTGAAAATTTTTGTCCAGGTTGCCCAAATTAACTACCTGATTTTCATTGTAAACATGTTTTATTTTCCTTAAAGTGGATATACTTTTAAAATTAGACTTTCTTTTTCTTTCTTTTAATATCTCGATGAGGAAAATAAAATTAAAAAAACAAAAAATTTAAAATTTACGGTTTTTACTGCAGTTTAAAACTAGTTGAATTTAGCCGCCAGTAAGAATTAGCCAAAAACGGTCCAGCGCGCCGCTGACGAACAGAAAAAAGGTAAGAGCCGCTGCTTCCGACAATATTGGACAGCTTGGTTCTCTGATAGAAAATCTATCAATCCGGAATCGGTGGGGTAAATTGAGGAGTGCCGTCTTTCGTCAACTACTAGCGTCAAGAACTAGCTATAAGACTCTGCGCTAGTAACTATTATTGCAAAATATTGTGGAGCCGAAACATTTAATGATAATAAACGAAGAATCATAGCGCCTATTTTTTGTATTGCATTGAACATATTGTATGTACAAGAATTAAAAGCCAAAAATTTGCGATGCCAAACAATAAATAATTTGCATTGCCCCCTATTTTATATTTCGAATAGAAAAATAAAATTGAACTCGCTTCAATATTTCTGCGCCCAAATATAATTTCCAACCAATATATCGATGGGCAATAGCGGCAACATATGTGAACTGCGTAAAAGATTTAATAATGCACGAGCTTGTCGAGCTAGGGGGAGCTGTCTATTGTTTTGGCATTTCATGTGAGCGATGTAAAATGGTTTTGTCGTACTTTTAGGTTTGCGTGAGGATGCAGTGCCAGAAAAAAGAGAGGGCCTAAACATGATGTAATTCCCCATCACCGCCTGTTTTTGTCAAAAAACAAGAGGAAAAAAATACAATTATATAATTTTTTGTCCCGAGGATGATTTCAATTTTATGCAAAGCAATTTATATGAATTACACTGTCAGCTGGGTTTCACATACAATTCAATGCCAACTTGCACACACACACAAACTCACATATGATAGCCAAAATGTAAGTATGGGCATTAGGGTGGTTCAAATTTTTTTTCGATTTTGATCCAGGTCACTTTATAATATTATTATATTATCCTATCATATTATCTTTGCGAAATTTCAGAGTTCCAAAATTCTTGGAAGGCTGTGCTCAATGACTGCAAATCTAACTTCTCGTTTTAATTCCCATTACATAATTTTTGTTTTTGTCAATAGAAAACGCGGACGCAAGATATATGCAGACAAGGTAATGTTACGAGCCCAGCTGACTGGTCTACTAAAACAACCGATAGATGGATCGTTTTTGAACACATACGTATGATTTGCCAACCACAAGTAAAGTTCTTACAAAACATGTATTAAGTGCTTTAGACCGAAACAAAATTTCTGATCGATAAGCGGTAAAAGTGACCCATCCGCACTTGTAATTTCGAGGAACTCGATCCAACGAGAAAGGAAAAAAGCTAGAATCGAAATCAATGCTGACACAAAAGACTCATTTGTACCAGATTATCCACTCATTGTGCACTGGGACGGAAAATGTTTGCCTGATTTTGTAAACAATAAGAAAATGGACCGCTTACCAACACTTGTTTCTGGAGGCGGAAGTGAAAAACTGCTAGATGTTCCGAAGTTGGCTTCAGGAACGTTAGAACTAACTGCTAATGCTATATATGAAATGCAACTGGGGTGGAAAGTGAGTGATCAAGTAATTGGTATGAGTTTCGGCACTACTTTTTCAAATACGGGTAATCAAAAAGGAGCCTTTACTCTACTCGAAACAAAACTCGACAATCACCCACTATGGCTTGCGTGTAGACATCATATGCTGAAGATAATTCATTCTCAAGTGTTTAAGTTTTGCTTTGGACCCTCAACTTCTCCGGATATTCCCCTTTTTAAAAGATTTTGGGGACGTTTGGGAAAACATTTCACCAGAGAGCCACGATTTGGATGTAGTTCCTATAGAACCAGTTGATCACACTCTAGAAATTATAACAAATGATCAAGTAATTGGTATGAGTTTCGACACCACTTTTTCAAATACGGGTAATCAAAAAGGAGCTTGTACTCTACTCGAAACAAAACTCGACCGCCACCTAATATGGCTTGCGTGTAGACATCATATGCTAGAGATAATTCTTTCTCAAGTGTTTAAGCTTTTCTTTGGACCCTCAACTTCTCCGGATATTCCCCTTTTTAAAAGGTTTATGGACGTTTGGACAAAGCATTTCACGAGAGAGCTACGAACGCCACGATTTGAATGTAGTTCCTAAAGAACCAGTTGATCACACTCTAGATATTATACTTGTTTCTGGAGGCGGAAGTGAAGAACTGCTAGGTGTTCCGAAATTGGCATCAGGAACGGGAGAACTAATTGCTAATGCCATAAATGAATTGCAACTGGGGTGGAAAGTGAATGATCAAGAAATCGGTAGGAGTTTCGACACTACTTTTTCAAATACGGGTAATCAAAAAGAAGCTTGTACTCTACTCGAAACAAAACTCGACCGCCACCTAATTTGGCTTGCGTGTAGACATCATATGCCGGAGATAATTCTTTCTCAAGTGTTTAAGCTTTGCTTCTCCGGATATTCCCCTTTTTAAAAGGTTTGTGGACGTTTGGACAAAGCATTTCACGAGAGAGCTACAAAGGCCACGATTCGAATGTAGTTCCTAAAGAACCAGTTGATCACACTCTAGAAATTATAACAAAAGCTGTCACTGCAGACAAAATTAAAGATGATTACTACGAACTATTGGACCTTACGTCGATTGTTTTAAGCAAACCACCGACGAAAATTCATTGGCGAGCACCAGGACCCATACACACGTACAAGCGCGATGGATGGCTAAACTCTTATATGCCATGAAAATATTTTTGTTCAAAAAGCAGAAGGATATTTTCAATCTTACAGCAATTCAGATTAGCTTAATGGCAAAATAAAAGTTAATAATTTACGCATCGTTAATGACACAGCAGAGAGAGCAGTAAGCTTATTTGACGAATTTAATAAGGCGCTAACAAAAAATGAAGACGAGAAGCAATTCCTCCTACAAGTTGTCGAATTAAATCGAAATATGGTACCAACTGATATAAGCAAAAAATCTTTAATAGAAGCGGTACAAAACAATGAAAAATAATTTAGTGTATAGATTAGTATGAAAATATTATTTTTTTTATATATCTTTTAAACATTAAAATAAAAATTCAAGCCTAATATTGTGTTTTTTTTTAAATAATATTTTGGAGACGAATATAGCAATTTTTCAGAATTTTCGAAAATTCAACCTTCATGAGGATGCTTCCTTTTAACCGATTTATCTTAAATTCGAAATTCAAAATTTACTTACAATTTGCAACAACAAAAAGAAAAAGCGTGTCAATTCAGTAAAAAAAAAATTTTATATTTTTGAACCACACTAATGTGCATGTATATCAATCATATACATAACTGTCAGTGTTTGTGTATCATCTACATGCATAGAAGGATAACATTTCGTGCTTTTCCGTTTATTCCAAACTGTGCGAAACGAAAAATTTCTCGTGTATCTGTGCACAGAATAGCAAAATAACTCTGCTTTTACAAAATTGATTATTAATATTTTAAACCTTATGGGATTTTTGTTTAAAAAACCTGTCAATCAATGGCAATTATATCGATATTTCTCTGCATTCTCAATGAGTCTTTTATGCAATCTCTGCTGCTGATGCTGTCATTCAATCTTAGCCTTTCACTGGGGGTTAACTCAATAAACAGAGATTTTTTTAAATCTTTAATCAAACACTAAAGGTAGAAAGAGATAACATTAACTTTAACGGTGACCTTAAATTGCGACGAAATATGATTCCGGGGTCATGAGTTAGTTAGTGTTAATACGAGTATCATAAGCAGCAAATATACAAAATCGCTTAATTTTCAAAAAAGAGGTTCCAATTCTCGTCGCGAATTCTTTTTCATATTGTCTGTAGAATGAAAAGTTGTGATCGAAGCGGAAATTTGAGTCTTGGCAGAAGAAAAAAGTTAGCAGAAGCTATACCAGCCGAATGCAGAGGTTGTTCGTTAATACTTGATGAATTTTTGGACAAAAATTTGTTTACAATGATAGCCATGTGCGTTGGCGCCATATCGTGATTAAAATCCATGAGTTTTCTTTCTAAAAATCTGTCATTTTTCGACGAAATTGGCCTATCCGACGCTGCACAATGCCCAGATAATATTCTTTATTTAGCGACCATCCAATTTTGATAAAAATTCCGAGCAAACAGCACCGTGATAACTAAAGAAAACAGTTAGCATTACCTAGCTACTGATCGATTTCGATGTGTGTGTGTTTTTTTTTTTCTTTTTTGGTTTTGTTCCAGTTTTAGTTCAGTTGGAAGGCGCTATTCTGAAGTTCTTTGGCTGGTTATAATGGATTTTAAGAACGCGGGATCGAAATTGACTCCTACCATGTCTTAAGCGACATTTACGCGATAGAATTTTTTAAGAGAATTACAAGTTTTTCGGAACCGGAGCAGCAGCAGTGTGTTTCATACCCAAACAGTCATATAAATTGGTAAGCGTTAATTCGTGGGACACAGAAATTTCAGCAGCGATCTTTCTCGACCTTAGACAACGATTTTCAGTCACCATTTTCCTCACTTCATCAGTCTTAATTTCAATGGAAGATATTAAAGGCAGGCAAGAGTGGGGCTAATCTTTCACCACATCTTGACCGCTTCTGAATGCACGTATGCACATATTTTTTTTTTTTTGGTGAAGTCGAGTTACGACAAGCTATGTGCATCACTTTCAGCGATTCGGTATATGAATTTCTATTTTCAATGCAAAATTTAAGACAAATTCTTTGCTTGATTTTTATATCTATGTATTGTAAAATTCGAAAAACACACTTGATTAACAAAATCGAGCATTGTAAAGAAATTAAATGGTAGACCGTGTTCAAACTCCGGGGACAAGCGAATAAAATTAGTGACGGCAATTCCGACAATGCCTAAATGATGAATTCCCAGTACTTTTTTGACAATATGTGAACGACAAAACGCTCTACACAGACGCAAACTGGCCATAAAACAAAACGAAATATAACGAATAAAATCTGAAAACTGTTGACGAGCAGCGCAAACATAACAAGTAGCGTTATTAGATAGCCAGAATTTTAAAAAAATAAATATCTCCATCCGAATGGTGAACATCTTCGATATTTAAAAAGCAGTGGTCATGTTTCTGTAGCATTCGCGATTGATAGTAACTTTTATGGCATTTCAATTTCCAAAAAATTCCTTTCAATTACATCTATTTAAAAGGCGACTATAAAGGACATCCTTATCCAGTAGACACCGCACGCGTAAGAAAATAAACTAAGGTGCTTAGATCTTCTGTGCTTTTACTCCAACTGAATTAAATTTTAAAAGTATTCCAAACGCCTGCTCCTTTCAACAGAGTTTTGGTCGCTCTCCAGTGCACTTTCAATCATGTTCGTTGTTCGTACTGGAGCATTTGAATTCATCCGCACAATATGCGCCAACTATGATCTGAAGCGTTTATCAATATCGATATCGGTATTTAGCTCGTAAAACTCATGGTTCATACGACGCTGATGACCACCTTTAAACGATTATTTATCCATTTTTCGGTTTCAAAAGTTCAGGTAAACAAGACACACATATAGCTATGATTTCGTCGAAACTTTTATTTCATTATACCGCTTGGATCTTACCATTACGTATGAAATACAATATCATTTCTGGATGCCATCGCCTTTGCATCGGTTGTAATAAAGTATCCTTACGGCCCAATAACACCTCCAGACCATAACGTGCACCAAAGTCACTTTCACCAGATTCAATGGCGACAATTTTGCTCGTTGATATAACTACAAAGTGAGAAATGAGCTTCAACGCTAAAGAAAATTTTGTTCGATTGAACGGCCACGTTCTGCGATGGTTAAACGATTCGTATTCGTAAATGCCACAAACCTTTCACTACATAAATAACACTTCAGATGACAGCCTTGCCAAATCGGCCGTTTTGAAGACTTCCAGAACTAGTCCATGCTCTTGCGTTATACTCAAGAAGCTGTTCCGCAAAGCAGGACAGGCAGGACTGGTGTATGATAAAGTTGGATTTTTGTTCGTCGAGTTTGTTTTACCCACAGTAAAGATCTGCGCACGGAGTGCTTTAGCTTCATGCAAGATCTAACCGAAGCATATGAATTTATCCACCACTCCAAAGTTAAAGGGGTTGATGTTCACACAGCGAAACAAATCAATTAGTTTTGTGTTCGTTTGCCATTAGACCCATTTTCGCTGATTTCTTCCTAATACTTGAGAAGGTTGCAGTAACATCTCACGATGTCCTACCGGCGATTAATTGCAACTTTCCTCATAATAATCTGCAAAAGTCACTGTCATCCTATATCCTAGACGCAATAATTTTGTAGGAATACCAAATTTGGCCATGATTCCATACAGAAACAGGAACTTATAAGCGAAGGGTTAAAGACTGATACCGCGATAGTTGACACACATAATAGGATCGCCTTTTTGGATCACTGGACGTAATATGCTTAAATTTCAATCATAGGAATGCATGCCGTAAATCACATAATCACCATTGGACAGTTCAGCCGGCGGACCATTAACATCCGTAGCTTTGTCCTATTTGGAGTGAGTTCTTCTCTTATGCTGACATTCGAAGCTAGTACTCCATACTTACAACGCACCCCAGATTTCTTTCTATTCCCCCGCAACTGAAAAGTCTTGTTCCATACCCTTTGCTTCAAACCTTTTAGTAAACTTTTGGGGCTTCATCTTTATCTCTATATTTTCTATGTCATTTCTATCGTTTACTTACTTATAAAACTACTTAATCAGAAATGAATTTAACACTGAATAGATTCAATAATTCTTATAAGTCGTAAAACTGATATTTTCGCTACAGTATTTGTCGACCTAAACTAAGCACAAATGTCGATTTTATTGCAAATGTAAAAAAAATACAATATATGAAGTTTAAAAAATATCGAGTGCTAATTTAATCATCCCTCACAAGGACGACCTTAAGCAATTCAGAAAATTCCATGGCCAAGGCGGGGAAACATTCCAAAATATAAATTGTTGATGCCAAAATACACTCCGGCATTTTTGATCATTTTCATATTCACGATAGTTTACTATCCGCCTGGCCACCCCCTAATGTTAATTCGCCGAAAATTCATGTTCGAAGAGATTTCTACTCTTCTAACGAGAATTGAAGCTTGCATTAATTCACATCCGATATCCCCGATGTCTCAGGAGCCTTTTGATTTTTCGGCCCTGGCACCACTGAAGAAATTCAATTGATAAATTCTCAACGACAAAAATTGTGACATTTATTGTAATCACTATGCAGAAAAGGAAAAATTTAGTATTGGACTTACAATCACTTGTCCACTTGAAATAGTGAAAGAACAAGACGATGAAACGAATTGTTTTATGACTGCCAAGCCGAAACATGGTACGGTTGCATTGGCCATGGCAGTAAAGGTAAACGCAAAAATATGCATTAAGCTAAACAAATTGTACCTGATTCCCAGAGAGGCATCCTTCTACTTTCATGGATGTGCGTATGATCCACAATACTGACAGGCTCTAACCACCATCTTGTTGCAGTTAATAATGCGCTTGACCAAGTACAGATAAAGCTAGCTGCACTTAACACGTCCGTCACAATCTGTTGCAACAAACTCCATCAATTACTACAACACAACTCTCCTAATCCCGCTGACACGTCATTTGAAAACTCGTTGTATTTATCGCAAAACCTTAACAGGGATATGAAAGACAGTGATCAGGCACACAATGGCGTGATGAAGTATTCCACATAGCATCTAAGAAGAACGATACTGAGGAAAAGAATCTATATATGAACGATGCAACAACCATTCGTAAAGCATGCAATGAAAGAAAATTATAAAAGGATAAGACAATAAAGATACATTATCCGTTTAGATGGAAGCAATGATTGTTGAAAAGAGGGATGCAGGTAAAGCTCAAATGTCATTTCAAGAGGTAAAAACTAAAGCTTATGTTAAAGGGTTGTCCTCTAAAGGATATGCACGGTGTCAGATCACCTTCTAAAATCCAGAGGAAATTACGACGACTTAGATTGCCGGTAGCCAACAGATTTCAGAAAATCAATGTCACGGCTTCAGAACCACAAGGCTGAGTCCAGGAGCGAACAGTTCCAAAAAAAAAAAATTTGGACCAACAAAATATACCCGGCGGTTGGAATCTGAGCGAATCTGGAAAAGTCGATGCAAATAAAATAAGTCTTTTACTAATCGCATACAAAGCATGATACCGCCTTCATGACTAAAGCTGCAGTCAGTATATATACAGGGTGGGCCATAAGGGTGTTGGCGGTTTAAATATTCAATTTAAAAAAAAAACTACGAAACATAAAAAAATATATTTGTATTTTTAAAAAGTAGAAGCATGGGAATTTTTAAGACTTAAAAATAATGTTGTCCAAATGGCTTCCCTCGGCTGCTTGACACTCTTGGAACCGAAGTCGCAAATTTTGGAAAACTCGTTGAAAAGTTGTTCTCGGTATTTTGTTACTTTCCTGAATAATGTTCCTCTTCAACTGCTCTAAATTGGTCGGATTATTCTCGTAGACTACCGATTTGAGGTAGCCCCATAGAAAATAATCGCATGGAGAGAGATCGGGGCTACGTGGGGGCCATTCAATATCCCCCCTTTTCGAAATGAGTTTTCCAGGAAAAACATTTTTCAGCACCTCTATGGATACCCTAGCCGTATGACATGTGGCCCCATCCTGTTGAAACCACATCCTCGAGGTATTGCCTTGAAGTTCTTGCAAAGCTGGCACCAAAAAGTCTGCTAACATGTTGCAATAATTGTTCGCTCTAACCGTCATCGCATGCCCTCTTTCGTCCTCAAAAAAGTATGGTCCAATAATACCGGTTGACGTTATCCCAGCCCACACGACAAGCTTAGGGCTGTGAAGTGGACGTTCATGCAAGCGTCGGGGATTAGTCTCGGACCAGAACCGACAATTTTGCTTGTTCACATGGCCATTAAGGTGAAAATTGGCCTCATCACTAAAAATCACGTTGTTGAAATTGTTGAACCGCTCTAGCATCAAATTGACAAAGTTAAGTCGGTTATTGGCATCATCGGGTTTTAATTCTTGGACTATCTGAATCTTATAAGCCTTCAAATGCAAATCACGTTTCAAAATTCGTCGTAAAATTGTTCTTTTGACATCCAAAGACTGACTTCTCTTACGTGTTGACTGTTGCGGATTTCGCTGAACTGAAACACGAACACGCCCCACAATGTCGGCTGATCTTGCAGAAACTGGGCGACCACGAACAGTAATTGGTACTGTTGAGCCGGTTGTTTCGAACATTTTGATCCATTTTCGTATCACATTGGCGCTTGAAACTTCACTTAAATCGTGTAAACCGTGTTCATGCCGATACAAACGTCGTGCAGTAATCACTGATTTATTGTTTTCGTAATACGCTCGGACACAAAATGCACGCCGCACTCCCGTGTACGGCTCCATGGCGACTAAATTTCCAGGAAGCGGCGCAGCGAACAACATATCCCCCCGCCATCCCGCGCCGCGCGTTACCGAGAAATTGAAGAATTAAATCGCCAACACTCATATGGCCCACCCTGTATATATATATATATACATATATCTGACGATAAAAGAATCATTGGCCGAAATTTTCCAGATGCTTTCGATGCTTTCTCAAGCAATGAGGTGGAATTAGTAAAAGTAGTAAATGAGGTGGAATTAGTAAAAGTAGTAAACTTGAAACCGAATCAGAATTCTTCTCGTTTGAGACGCGAAGTGAATTTTGGTAGTTACAGCTGTGGAATGATGATTTGTTCTATCTCTGTCAAAATTATGATTTTTGGTTAGCTGTTGTTATAAAATTTCGAACCAAATACGATTAATTTTCGATGTGATATTTGTCAAAAATTTATAACAAATGTGCATTAAAATGCCATGATGATTGCACAAGTCTTTTTAGGCACCGCCAAATATTCATGCAACACCTCTGCAAACTACTAATGAATTGTACAGTCAAGAGTAATTTTTCATAAACGAAATAAGAATAAGAAATGAATGTCATCAAAACTACATAATGATGATTTTCTATAGACATTTTGCAACATCTGTGGGTTTCTGTCCCTTCTTGTTGCTCTGGGCCGTGTAAACTAATTTCCGTTTTACGGCAAATTGATAAATTCATGAAATTGTTAACTATAGCCTGCTTCAAACTACGTCAGGCAGACACAGATGATATTAATTATACATCCCAAGCTTTCACATTCAAATTGAAACGCCCCTTGCTTGTGCGGACTTACTTAACGTAGCATCTCTACACACACCCATATATTGATATATCAAAGTCTCAACATCACTATCAATGCTAAGGCCATCACGTCCTGTCAGATTTTCGAATTGATTTTTCGAGATTGGTTTCTAAAGACATAATTATTATAGACAAATTTTACATATATAGTATTAAGCAATAACTTTCCACTTAGATGATTAAATGCAAAATACGAGTATGTTTAAGGACGTTATATGCGTATATACATATATACATATACTCGTATATATGATACGATATGTACATATATACAGACGAATATAGGTAATTAATCTACAACGTTATGGCTCTTAACATTAACTTGAAAATGTACTAAGTTTACCTTTGCTATTTACCTTAGGTAATCCGCTTATTATTTAGAGGGTAACGGGTTATCCATTTTTCGGTTTCACACACATTTTGATAAAACTTTTGTTTATCATTTAACTGACTGCCTCTGGATAGATTACAGTAGCTGATCCTATTGAGGTAGTTTCCGACCACTTTTGCGCACATTTCGTACGGTATCACGGCGATATCTTGACAAATGTTGGTTTTCAGATACTCCAACGTTTGAGGATTATCCGCGTAAACACGGTCTTTGACGGAGCCCCGTAAAAAAAGTCTAACGACGTTAAATCGCATGATCTTGGTGGCCAATTAACGTCGCCAAAGCGTGAAATTACACCTTCTGTAAGTAGCTTTCGGTAGTGTTGTGTGGCTCGTGGCATCGTGTTGTTGAAACGACATATCGCCCAGCTCGTAATCTTCAATTGCAGGCTAAATAAAATCGGTTAACACACGGCCATAGCGCTCTGAATTAATGATAACGGCATCACTTTCCAAAAAAAATCCCTTCTCCAGATGCAATGTCTTTTCCACAATCACTTCTGGGTCCTTCGAGCCTCACATGCGACAATTTTCTTTGTTGACGTAACCACCGAGTGAGAAATGCGATTCATCGCTGAAGAAAATGATGTTTGAAAATCAGCATTGAAAGCCTTGCTGTAGCACCCAATTAGCATATCCACTGCGTTTTGGATAGTCAGCCGACTTTAAATGTTGCATGAGTTGGACTCCATGTGAATGGTGATGCAAATCCGAATGCAAATTATGCCATAATGACACGGAAGATAGGCCTAATTGCTGAGAATGCCATGGAATCGACAAATTCAGATTATTCGCCATACCTTCATCAACAGAAGCGATATTTTCAGCAATGCTTACATTGGGATGATGCACAGACCTGACCACATCTGTAATGCTTCCAGTCTCTTCAAACTTCTTTATAATCATGCCAATTCCTTGCACAATAGATCGATTATGACAACCATAATCACTAGTTTTGTAGTAAGTTTTAATTATTTTTACACGTTCTTCGGTTGTTAAAAAATCCATATTCGTAAATATCAAACCTTTCACTAAATAAAAAAACACTTTAGATGATAGATATTTAACACATGACCTTTGCCAGACCGGAGGTTTTAAAACCACTAAATAGACAACTTTTTTTTATAAATAACTAGCCGATCCGGCAAACGTTGCTTTGCCTTCAAATTTTATTTTTATTGGAAATGTTTCATGCCAATCGGTCTATTATAATAAGAAACGCCTATATTTGCAGAAGAGCTTAAAATATGTTCACTCAACCGAAATACAAAATTCTGTTTAAATACCGTCAGCAGGAGCAGAAATAATTGCTTTTTAATTTGGTTTGTATGAGAGGTACCACGCCCCATTGTCCAATCCCGCCCATATTTGCAGTAGCACTTAAGATATGTACACAAAACTTACGCACCAAATTTTGTTCAAATACCGTAAGCAGGAGCAGAAATAATTGATTTTTAATTTTTTGCTTGTATGGGAGGTACCACGCCCCTTTGTCCAATTGGACCGAATTGTAAATCTAAACCATCCCGGGCACCACCCAGACGCATATACAAAAATTTATGCAAAGCGGTCCAGCCGTTCTGGAGTTTTAAGCATCGGAACAAACCACGATTCATTTTTATATATATAGATTGATCCAATTCGGAAAGATAGTCCTATGCCTTAATTCTAATTAAGTATACTTTTAAGAGAATACAAAATTTTTGTGACATCTGCAATAACATCTACAGCAACTCTTGGTGAGTTTTCTAATTTAGAAAATTTAGGTTTTAATATACAGGGTGGCCCACCAAATGTGTTACAATAGGAAATTCAAACAACAGTGTTTGTCAAATCAATGTATTTTATTTATTTATTTATTTATTTTTGTATAGAAAATTTAGCTTCATTTTATAAAATTAATTGGTTTTGAAAATGATAAACCGAAAATGACTTCCATGCTCATTCACGCATATGCGACATTGGATCAGAAAATTATTCATTGCGGCCTGAAGGGTTGAAGTCGGGACCGCCTCAATTATTGTTTTAATGGGCTGCTTAAATTCAGTCAAATTCCTTGGTTTCGTTTTGTTCATCTCTTGGTTGGCATAACACCATAAAAAATGCCTGGTGCAGTCAGGTCAGGTGACTTTGGGCGCCAGCGGAAAGTGGAGTTTCTGAATATTATTTTTGTTTGGGAATTTTCATTGCAGCTCCTTTATAACCGGTCTAGCTATGTGTGTAGTTGATCTATCATGCTGGAACGAAATGCTGTTGAGACTGATACGTCTTCGTCGCAATTTCGGATAAAAAGCTCCTTTAACATTTTTAAATAACGGTTATTATGCAATTGCGTTCTGTGTTCGTAGCGCGATTCGTGCGCCAACCCGCACTTATTTAAAATCGAAAATTCATGGCTTTTGCATCATCATAATGCACCTGTTCACCCATCTTTGCTTATGAGAGATTATTTGGCCAAAAACAACACCGCTATCATGCCTCAGCCACCGTATTCATCAGATTTGACCACCTGCGACCTTTTCCTGTCCCCAAGATTGGTCGTTTGTTCTTCTTTGATCCATTTTTTTCGATAGCAGAAAATCGCCGAACACGCAAAACATTTCTCTTATTTATGCCTCCCACAAACAAACTAAACAAACTGAAGTGTACCAACATAAAAAAAATGATTATCGAAAGTCGAATGTACGTAGTCCGCGAAATTTGAAAATTCACCTTTTCTTTTTTGAACACACCTCGTATAGAACAAAATTTTAATAGATTTATTATTCTGTAAAAAGGATGGAAATCAAATTTTAGAGAAGATATTATAATAATATCTTATAGTTTTCATTTGCGGGGAAAAATGACGGAAATTATAATTACATCCTCCGTCAGAGGATAGGGGTACACTGAAGTCAGCTCCAGAGATCAGAAAGTTTTCAGCAGTCTTGATATTTATTTGTTTTAAGCGACACAATATTTAAAAGACCATCATAATTCTAGCAGCAAATATTGATAAATATTAAAAAATTTCGATTGTCATTACAAATTTTGAAATTCGACATATTATATATGAAAAGGGGACGTTTTTTATACATCCGTTTATTCGGAAACGACTCAGAATATCAACATTGGACGCTAAAATGGACTAGCGGGAAGAGACTTCCTCCTATTAGGACTGAAACTACTTACAGAAAGATTGGAACATTCATTTTACTATAAAAAATAGTAATTATTTTTAAAATAAACATAGAGATAGATATGCAGCTTATCTCTCGATTTGATCCTGTGAGTTGGCCCCCAAGATCTTGCGATTTAACGCCTCTTGATTATTTCTTGTGGGGTTATGTCAAGTCGTTAGTCTATGTGAACAAGCCGAACACTATTAAAGCCTTACAGGATAACATAACACCCGTTATTCGTGGAATACAGGCCGAAATGCTTGAAAAAGTGACGAAAAATTAGACCTTCCGAATGGATATTTTGAGACGGAACCGCCGACAACATTTACATGAAATTATGTTTAAAAATTGAATGGCAAAGACCAATTTATCGATTCCAACAAAAAATTTTAATATATGATGCAAATTTGAGCGTTTTATTCGATTTTTAAAAAACACTACGATTAAAAAATTTCTTTTTAGTAGTCTGAAATAGCCAGCAAAACGCATGAACTTTTCAACCCAAGTTAAGTGCGCAAATGTTGAAGAGTACTTAATTTTGATCCACAGGTGTCACAAGGACTAATCATTTTTTAGTATTTGTTAATATTTTATCATCTATTTGTTAATCAATAGCAAGGCAAAGTAGACATTGAAAGATGCGGTAGGAAATCTATCCAATTTTGTATACACTTTTAGGAAACCACTCTAACTACTACAATTTTTTTGTATTAGGATTTATTGTAGACATTATATACGTTTTAGTAAGTATTAGCAACCAACCGTGGCGCATTATAGCGGGTTTAATTCCCGACACAGTCACCTATCATTATTAGGGCGGCAGTCACCTCACTGTGTCTGACAAACATTCCGACTATACGATTAACCGACAAGCCTAATAAATGCCTGTCAACTTGTGGCATTTGAAATCGTGGTTAAATTGTAGATCCTGTCGAGTAAGTGTAAAACTAGAATGCATATAATTTTTAGTAATTTCTTTGCTTTTTATTAATTAATTATAAACAATATACGGTGGAAATTGATAGACATGAGAAGGGTCTATCGTGCTCTTTTAATAGCTTTATTCTAACTACGATTATGTTGTAGAAATATATTTCAGTGGATAACTCATGGGAAAAAAAACTTTAAACCGGTATCTCACATAAGGTATAGTAAAAATAAGTCCATATTTTTTCAATAGATGGCAGTAGCAATCTACATCTCGCTTTGTAAAAGTGATATCGTGTTATGCTAGATGGCATTACAAAGATTTGATTTCTTATCTTAACAACTACCCAGGCAGTTTTGTGATTGTTTGAGCACGCGTCGAAAATGGTTACCAGCAAGAAATGTTCTTCAAAAATTCATTAATTCGAATAGTGTTTACGGCCCTGATCCTTTAACTACCAATAATGCGTAGTTTTGATTTCGTCAACTACGTTCCAGTAATTTTGATGTTAAAGATGTACCGCGCCCTAGAACATCAATTGTCGAAATTGTCGATAAGAAAAAAGAAAATCGTTAAACCCCACAGTCATTTAAGCACTTTCTCAAATGCCCGAGAACTAAACCTGCACCAAAAGCCGCTTTGAATCACTTGAATGAATGCATGGTGCCACAATAGTTAACGCATAAAAAGCTCATGGACCAAGTTTTCGCCTGCGAATCACTATTGAATCATAGCAAAACCTACCCATATATGGAGCTTATGGAGACTGATGACGAATAGTGTGTCCCGACAACCTGTGTGCCGAAGCGAAAACGGTCGTGATCGAATAGATGTCAGCACAATCGGTGGCCAGACCGAGATTGACGGTCAGGAAGGCAATGATGCGTGTTTGGTGATGATTTCGATATGTGCAAGACCAAATTCTTAATTCAAATCTGTGTTTTTATCATTTGGTATGAAGGAAACAATCAGCCAGACCTGACCAGCCTTGATTAATAGGAAAGGGATTGTGATACATCATGACAACGTCAGGCCACAGACGTCGATAATAACTCGCCAAATACTCCGTAGCTCGGTTGGGAGGTTCTATAGGTAATGTATCTAATTTATAGCTCGAATCTGGCAGCAAGTGATTACCAACTGTTTTTACTTGTGGCAAATGGCTTTACTGGTGTAGAATTCGTCCCAAGAGAAGCTCGAGAAAATCCCAATTTTCTGTAAATAAGTTTAAAGGTTTCTATGAAAGAGGCAAGTAGAATTACCTAACAATTAGGCCAAGTTATCGAATAAAACGCTGCATATTAGACATACATCTGATCATTCAAGCTGTTAATACGGGGGGTTATGACAAGTGGTTTCATAAAAATTGGAAGTTAGAAAATGAAAACACGGGCGGTTAGAATTTCGATAGAAACTTCTTCTTCTTCTCTTCTTCTCGGTTTACCTTTTGGCTTATATATATGGGATCATATATATTTCCTTTCTTTTTGAGGTGAAAGTGTAAGTTTCGCACTGTTCTTAACGGAGTGAGATCAAAATAAGTACTGAACTTCACGAGAGTTCAAGTGTACATTTCACGAAGTATCTCACTACTTGACTGCTGAAATAAAGCTATATTCTTAACAGTTAAAGGAATAGAAATGGGAACGCGTATTGAATAGTGCGTAGGTGGGACGATATGGAATCGTTAGTTTCTCATAAACACAAGCTATGCTAAATAGAGCTTTCAATATCATGACAAAACAATGAATCCCTTTTTATTGCTCTTTACATTTAATTACTCCTTAATTAAGGGCAATATAGCCCGGTATTTGATGAATATGGGAAAAACAATTACAATGTTTGCACATTTGTAATGGACCGCGTTCTTAGAGGTCTCGGTGCTTCAATAAAGCAAAAGGAAATTGATTCTCCATTGGAAAATTATTACTTTATATGTAGGGAAGCAATTTTTGATATCCCCACATATTTAACGAACGATAAACGCACAAAAATGAAGAATATGACAGCCCATCTACTAGTATATGGTTCGCAGTCTGTGTTCAAAATTTATGAATTAGTACTTTCGATGACCAAAATTTGAAATCTGATATTTCTTCTAATTTTCACTCTTTATTTCAAATGTGCATGAAAATGCAGAATTTCGACATCTGCATCTCTTAATTGAAAGCTTAAAATAAATTAATCCAAATTATATTTCCATTTGTCAAAAACATGAATTGATTTATTCTTTGCCCCCAGAATGTTAAATTTTTGAAAATTGATTTTACTTTAATTTCTTCCCTTTGTTTCAAATATGCATGAAACTACATAATTTGAACACTTCCACTATCTTAATTGAAATCTTAAAGCAAACTGTGTTTCAATTTATCAAAAAGAAAACGTTAGATATCTTTATATAGCAGACCAATAGTTAAGACGATGATAAATTTCATAAACTTTCAGTCTCATAAAAAATTAAAAATAATACTTGGAATTATAATTGCGAATTTTCTCACATGAATTTCCTTTCTCCTATCCAACTGAAAATGTTAAGATTTTGATTGCACTTTTAAGAAATAAATGACTCCTTTCACAACATTGTTAGAGATGAACAATGTGGTAGACATGATTGTCGAGTTTCAAATCTCCATAAACCAACCAACCTCTCTCTCACAGTTATGATTTATTAGCTATCATCAATAACACAGGATAAAGTGTCTCAGGAGAAGAATATCTAAACTATACCGACATAACTATTAAAACTATGGCAGGTGATAAAGTGAATGATTGACGTTGCGCTGCCTCCTGCAATAGCTTGAAACACGCAGGAAAGTATATAAACCACTTGCTGGGTTATGAAGGATATGTACATTTTATACATACATATACAAACCATTAAATTGTAGAGGAGGACACACCCAACTAATTTTACTTGGTCACAGTAGCATGACCATAGTAGAATTAAAGATGTAGAGAATGATATCACTGCTGATGAATACAATCAAGTTTTATAGATTTTTATCGGTTTTTATCACAACGTCGACATTGGAAATTAGCACATACTTAAATGATGATTCTTAGCGAAAATTTAACTAAATTTGTATTTAGTTGCTAATGTTACTAAAATCTTAACAATTAATTTTATTTAAAGGAATCAGATGGCCTGCAACAGAATGACGTTGGGATGCAATGTGCAACTGACACTTCAAGCCGACTCAGAGACATCTGCTTGACGGCAACTGAAAACTCTGTTAATAATCCATATTACATGTTAGTAATCTGGATCTAGCGTTGTAAAGGGTTATCCATTTTTCGGTTTTAAAAGTGAAATTAAATAAGACACACATAAAGCTATGATTATATTTCATTACAATGCTTGGACTATGCCATTATTTAGGAAATACAATGTTATTAAAATGACAGCCTCTGGATTGGTTGCAGAAGAGTATTCTTTAGAGGTTCCTGCAATGTCATTTTCGAAAAAATACGGCCAATGACACCTTCATAATGCCCAACAAACAGCCACTATTTCCTAATGCAATGGCTTTTCCACAATCACTTCTGGGTTCTCCGAGCCCCATATGCGACAATTTTTCTTGTCATTCCGAATGAGAAATGAGCTTCATCTCTGAAGAAAATTTTTTTCGATTGAAAGCCCACGCTTGAATTACCGCTCTTGTAGTCAGTTTTAACTATTTTTACACCTTCTTCGGCCGTTAAACGATCCACATTCGTAAATAGCAAACATTTCACTAAAAAAATAACAATTCAGTTGATAGTTATTGAATAGCCGACAGCATTTACAGACCGGCGGTTTTGACACCACTATATAAACGCGATCAGATTATGCTAGGCGGCATTGGAAGGATAAGATTTCGTGCTCAAAACAACTACTTACAGGTATGTTCCAAAAAAAGTAGTGGAATTAAAGTAAAATACGATTCGAAAAGTTAACGTTTCGTTTCTAATGTTCTGCAAATGAAGTGGTTTGTTGTTTCATTTCCTCATATGAAATGAAGTTCGAAAACAGAAGTTGTAAACAGCTGATATTGACTTAAAAATACAATTTAGTTATTAAAACTACTATTTGTGATTTTTTGTGCAAAAAATTAAAGGATAAATAAATAATAAGGACAAATAAATAAATAAAGGATAAATAAATAATGAATGCGGTGTTAGTGTCCACTGTATACCAAACCAATGAATACGCAAGCAAAATTACAAAGGCGAATTTTGCGGGATCACTCAAATCCTCTGGATACGGGCGACACTACCTAAGTACACACATGTATGTAGTTAAGTACATTCAATATACTTTTAATAAAAACGGTGTAGAAGGATGCATTGATGGAACTCACGTGGAAATTACTAAGCCGCAAAAAGATTCCACAATTCTTCCAATTTTACATGATCCCCTTTTTCCTGGTCTGGATTGTTTTGCATAAAACGTAGCATTTTTGCATCCTGCGTTGTATTCTTGCGTTTTCCCCTTCAAACAAGGAAAATTTTTATTCAACCAAAGGAATCTGATTTATTTATTATACTTACATGTTTGCTTGCAAAAATTTTTTTCCACAATAAAATGTCAAAGTATTTTTAAACCACTTCTTTTTGCCTAAAAGTGGTTTCCAGAACAATGGAATTTGATGTTCGAAAACAAAAAAACAGAAATGAAAAGTAAAAAAGTAAAATTCAGAACACCCAAGTGTCAAATTGAAGTGATTTCAAACTACTTTTACTTCAAAGTAGAATCTGGAACATACCTGTTAGACTGTTTTGTAATTGCTTAACTCGATATTGTTTGACCGCGCTTTAAAGACGCACAGCTGTAAAGAGAAAGTGTGCTTTATATTTTACAGGTTTTCTTCGATGAAGGCAGAAACAAAAACTGCCAGGTGACTGAACATATGAATAGTGTTTATGATCCTATTACTTCAAAAACCAATCATGCACAATTTTAGTTTCGTTGATTCCGTTTTGGTAATTTTGATGTCAAAGATGCTCTCTGGAAGTCCAATTGACAAAATTGCCGATAAAATATTAGAAACAGTCAAGCCATACCAACACGTTCAACTTATTTCGATTGCCTATGAGCTAAACATTGAACAAAACATCGCTTGAAAGCACTTGAATAAGGCTTAATACAAAAAGAAGTTCGATGTTTTTGCGCATCGCTGTTGACTCCCAACAAAATCAACCCATTTCTAAAGCGGATAACCATTAGAATAATCAAATTTGCCTAACTTTCAAAAATGTCAAACGATCGTAGCCGGAGCAAACGGTAGTCAAGCCAGGACTGGGGGTTAAGAAGGTTTTGCTGTGTGGTTGATGGGTCTGCAAAGGAATTATCAACTATGAGTTGTTCTCCAATGGCCATACTATTCTTTACTCGGAACTGTACTGTCAACAATAGAACCGTCTGAAGGGAGCAGTTTCTAAGAAACGTCCAGCTATAGCCAATATCAGAGAAACTGTTTTCCATCAGGATAATGACGTAGCATTACTCGTACTCGTACATCGACAATGATTTGGCAGAAGCTCACGCAGATTGTTTAGAAAGCTCTTATGAATCCAGCTTACAGTCCTGGACCGGCTCCAAGTGATTACCTTCCGTTTCCGTTCCATTCCGATTATGCTAGTGAAAAATTCACCTTAAGAGAAGCTTATGAAAATCGATTGTCACAGTTTTTTGTCAACAGGCACTTGGGTTTCAATGAGAGAGGCATAATGAAATTACGATAAAATAGCAACAAGCTGTTAAGACAAGACGATGCATATTTGATCTATATCGGATCATTCTAACTATGCTGAGTAAAGCCTTCAAAGTTTACTATACCTTATAAATAGTTTCAGGTTTGAAAGATAAAATTTTTTAGTGATGTGATTTATCGCTATTAAGCTTCTTTTATGGTCTCTCGCAGGCATAGTTTTATGTTAAGCATAACTTCGAGAAATTTAAACTTTTGAGTTTTGAACCTACGAAATTCAGTCATAATTATGCGAAATGATTACAGGAATTTTCGAAATAAGCCTATACTTTTTAATTTTGAACGTAGCTCTACATTCTATACTTTAAAGACCTTCTTGACAAGTATTTACTGAGGGGTTATTAATCAAATTTTCATAGTAAAAATTTTCTTCAAACCTCCGGTATACTGTCCTGCTACTGTCAAAAGTCAACTGTCAATAAGGACCGTCATCTAAACATGTTGCAGCAGATGGGTTATGGCGGAGCCCCAACGAAACTTCCCAAACAAATCGATATTCAGAAACTCGACTTTCAGCTGTTCCCCAGGGTCACCTGGTCTGACTGCACCAGACTTTTTTAAGGCGTTATGTCGAGCAAGAGGTGTACAAAACGAAACCAAGGAATTTGACTGAGTTGAAGTCCAGTCCATTGAAGTAATACTTGAGGTCATCCCGCAGTGAATAATTTTCTGAGTCGCATATGCGTTCAGTAGTCGCATATGCGTTAATGAGCATAGAAGTTATTTACGGTCTATCATCTTCAAAACAAATTGGTTATATAAAAAATGTATGAAATACGTCATTAGAACTTCTCACTGTAGCACAATTTGTGTGACATCCTGTATTATGAATCAATAAAATTTACAGTGTTTATTTAAAATCTGTGTTTTCTATCAAAATTACTACTAGAGTGAATTTACAGAACCATTTACTAAACATATGGACACAAAATAGTAAAATGCATTAGGTGCACAATTAAGTTCCCGCTGTTTGCCAATAGATGGCACCATCTGTAAGTGCTAGTCAATTCTGCCATAACCTTAACATTATGAGCCAAACTTAGGCATATGGTAAACATATAGCCTCGACACAATAGTGCTTTCATTTTGACGTCATATTGTTTTGGTTCTGTGAATATGTACGATTTTGTGTCAAATAATCGTCATACGTGGAAAGTATTGATTTTCCTCTTTCAATCGAAGAAAACGGTGGCTCTTCGAGAGATTCAAAACGTTTACAGACATGCTGCTTAAATTGAAACAACGTGTCGAGATTAGTTCCGTCGCTTTGAAGACAGGGATTTTGATGTTGACAACCGTTCGCGTGAAGGAAGACGAAAAACCTTCCAAGATACTGAATTGACGGCATTGCTTGATGGGGATGCATGTCAAACGTAAGTAGAGCTTGCTTCAGCATTGGGAGTTGCCCGCCAGGGCATTTCCAAGGGATTGCATTCGTTGGGAATGATTCAAAAGCAAGAAACTTGGGTTATTTATGAGTTAAAGAAAAGGCATGTTGAGCGTCGTTTTTTTTTTACCTGTGAACAATTGCTTCAGCGACAAAAAAGAAAGTGGTTTCTTTATCGTATTGCAGCGGCTGATGAAAAAGGGATTCACAGTACAGTAATCCAAAGAAAAGAAAGTCATGGGGGCTGTCATCGCCTCGGCCAAATATTCACACTGCGAAGGTTATGTTCTTTATTTGGTGAGACCAGGTCGGTTTTATTCATTAAGAGCTACTGAAAGCAAGCGAAAACATCACAAGGGATCGGTATCGACTTCAATTAATGCGCGAAAAACGCCAACAATACGTAGTGGATGATGAAAAATTGATTCATTACAACAATCCAAAGAAAAGAAAGTCATGGGGGCTGCCCGGTCATGTTTCTACGTCCTCGCCTCGGCGGAATATCCACGTTGCGAAGGTTATGCTCTGTATTTGGTGGGACCAAGTCGGCGTTATCTATTACGAACTTTCAATCGAAGCGAAACCATCACTGGGGATCGGTATCGACTGCAGTTAACGCGATTGACCCGGGCTCTGCGCGAGAAACGACCACCATACGCGGAGAGGCACGAAAAAGTGATTCTTCAGCATAACAACGCTCGACCGCACGTGGCCAAGCCCGTTAAAACCTATATAGAAACGATGAAATGGAAGGTCTTACCCCATATACACCGATTATCACTTGTTCCGTTTGATTGCACACGGTCTGGCTGACGAGCAGTTCCACTTATATGACGATGTCAAGGAATGACTAGATTCGTTGATAGACTCAAAATATGAATAGTTTTACCGTGACGGAATCGAGCTTTGCCAGAAAGATGGGAAAAATTAGTAGCTAGCGATGGGCAATACTTTTAATGAATCATTTGTAAACATATTTCCATAATAAAGTTGCATTTTTTAAAAGAGAAAACAGCGAGAACTTAGTTGCGTACCTAATAAATAGTGAAGTATAGTCTACGTAAAATGGAAGCACATTTGCTAAACATTTAGATCAATCCTCTACTTTACCACACCTAATCAGTACATCCTTTTCATACTAATAGACTATATAATGAAAGCTTGTAAGCCCTCAACTTCCTCTGCCACAATTTAATATGGATTTTCAATAAGATATTTGCATATTTTTATTTGTCTGCATTTTCTATGCATCATTATTATTTGGTAAATTGATTAGGTTACCTCGTTCCAATTTCAACAACATAATCAGCCACATCGTGCTGTCCTCTATAATAATTTGTGCATGTTTATCCTTCGAATACATTCGAATAAGAATCATAGGCTTTAGCTGGTGTTCATTAGAATTTCCAATCTAAAGCTTTTACGCATTCTTGACACGTAGCCCGATAAGCATATACATACGAAGTGTCTATGTGTGTTTGTGTGTGTGTGCGAACGTCCTTTTTTACCAAAAACACTTACGTCCACGTACAGAGGCAAAAGTCGGATTTGTGGTTTTTCATTTCAATTTGTGATTTTATACTAAGACGTGAGATTCTGTAAGTGAAAAATATTTAAATCCCAGTTAACTCCTGAAATATTTAAAATTACTTTGGCACGCTGTGTTAGCTTAAAGCCATAGTAATGACCACTCCAGCTCTTTGGCCATAGATTCTGTTAATATCATTTTAATTGCATTATATGGAATTTTGTTAATTTAAATTTATGTATATGCTCTGACTGTGTGCGTGTGTGTATGGATGGTTGTGTGTGGTAGGATGCGTCGCTAATTGGTATTATTTAATTATCTATAATGTTGCCGCAAATATACGAATACCTTCACGATTATACTATAATGCAGTTACTTTATAATCAGGTTTTTATTCAAATTTTAATTATAACGCTTTTTGTTTGTTAACAATGTTAATTAAACCACGTACATTTTAACCGCTTTTATCATTATTAATAACCTTATAATAGCAACATTTGTTTTTGTTTATCGATATCAATTTCGCCAGCAAGTTAATTACTTGGCCAGCACGACAGGTTGTCTGTTCGAATGTTTAATGTAGTCCATTTAAATGTAGTTCACGGAAATGGTGTACATAATGGGATGCTTAAGAGGACACTTTTACAATTATTAAGGACAATGATCTGCTTATTCGACAAAAATCGATCTTAGGTAAGCAATGGAAAAATGATATGCTCCACACGCTGCCCGAATGTGGTATGATATGATGTTATTTTGTCTCACTCTCGGCCATGAGAAATGTTTAAGACGTTGACCGTCTCATATTTTTTAGTTAATACTTTCGGCTCCAGGATAAAACACATAACAAAAATCCACTGAGATTGAATCCGAGGAAGAAATGAAGTTGGGAATTTTTCCTTGCAAAAAAACTTGGTTTTCACGGGTTTTATGGGATGTTGCCGAATCTTTGTGAAATGTTCAATGATCTCTACAGTGCCGAAAATAACAAAGCACCGTTTGTTGATTTACCTTTACGCCTTTGCGTCATTCAATGAAACGAGTGGTGAGCGTCCTGTGGCAATTACCACGACCCAAACCATCACTGATGCAGACGCTTGCTTTCGCAGAGCAATTATCTTTTGATTTGCACTCAAGCTATACACTATTGTTTATTTGCTATTACACTATTGCCGAATATATTTTTTTTGTACTTTTATTTTAAACTAGCCGACCCAGCAAACGTTGCTTTGCCTTCAAATTTTATTTTTATTGGAAATGTTTCATATTTGCAGAAGAACTTAAAATATGTTCACTCAACCGAAATACAAAATTCTGTTTAAATACCGTTAGCAGGAGCAGAAATAATTGATTTTTAATTTGTGGTTTGTATAGGAGGTACCACTCCCCATTGTCCAATCCCGCCCATATTTGCAGTAGCACTTAAGATATG